>JAVSBS010020434.1:0-78837 GCA_033124195.1 Coracias cyanogaster | reverse complement strand
CCCCCCCCCCCCCCCCCCCCCCCCCCCCCCCCCCCCCCCCCCCCCCCCCCCCCCCCCCCCGCATAGTTTGGTTTTTTTACTATCTCTGCAGCAATTTGAGAACTGGTTGGGTAAAATGGTGAGTACTCCTAAGAGCTGTACAGTTTTTAATTACTAGGGACATAATTTCCATAATAAAACCATAAATCTATACACATAATATAAACCAAAATATCTGTTTTTCAAATCCATGAACTGAACCATGAAACTCCAGAGTAAAGCCTAGCTAATTTCACCATGCTAGAAAGGAGATTGCACACTTTTGGTAAAACCTTAGATTTCATTAAGGAGAGTCTTCAGAATTAGAAGGAAGATGAGGCGGTAGGCTGCAATATACCAATGCCAGCCCTCAAGAGAACAGGTATGATGAGGACTGGAGAGCTTTTGAAAATGGGATGTGGCTTCTTTAGCTCTAGTGGGTCAGATCTCCTCCACCTTTTCCCAATGAATCTTTAGGAGGCTGAAGATACCTATAAATTGTCTCCACCAGGGATATAGCAGCCACACACCTCCTTGGTGGATGCACTTTATGCTGTGGTTAGAAATGGCAGCTTGGTGTTAATCCCATTTCTCCTGAGTGCATGCCATCCTTTTGCAGGAAGCCAAGTCAGCAAGCCCTAAAGTGCTTCAGAACTTCCCCTTTCACATGCTGAGGAGGACACATGTTCAGGACTTGATACCAGGCTCCACTTGCAATAACTAGGACACATGAGAGGTTTCACATGCAGATGTGTGTTCCCAATAACTCCTCCTCTCTCTGTTCTTTTACTATCCCAAGAGTACAGCTATACAGCTCCCTCCATAAGTATTTCTTTTTTTTTTTTTCAACAATAAGGTAATTACAACACTTTCAGCACGGCAGACTAACTATAACCTGAGAATGATTATCAATCATGTCCATGACTGATAAAACCGGAAGCTGTTACCTTATGTATTGTTTCCAGAAAATGAGTGATCTCTACCTATAGTAACCAAAACCAAAAGCCTGTTAAGTGGGATTGGCCCAAAACTTTGTGGTAGGACATGTCCTTCATGCCTGTGTGGTCAGAGGAACCAGAAGCCACTCATTCTCCTGCTTTCATCTGCGTCACGCAGTGCCACTGTTTGTCAGCCAGCCTCATGGCATCCAGAGCTTTGAGAATATTAGTCCAAAGCACAGAAACACCTTATTTGACCACTACCACTAACATTCTAATGCTTTGTTGAATACATTAGGTGAATTAATGAGGCCACTACTAAGCACTGCAACCAAAGAGATTAATTTGAGGACCGGTACTAGTGTCCTCAAGGACCACACTCCGCATGTGTGTATCACCTACCCCATTTTTAAGTGCTTCTCTCCTTTCTGTTAACTGTGTTTACCAAGAAAAATTTCACTCCCCTACAGGTACAGTTTTCCAATTATTTTCTGCCTTATGGATTAAGCAGTATATAATAACAAAAAAGACACCACCTTGTTTGGTGAAGGAGACCTGTCTTACACTTTGCTAAGATTATAGCCAGATTTCATGGTCATGGGAAAACAAAACACCTCAAATGGAGCAGTTATTAATTCAATAAATCCAGCTGCTCTTAGTGCTCTGGGCAAAAGGCAAAGTTAAAAGCAGCTGCTCATTGACAACATGTGCGACCTGACCAGGGGAAGGTAGCTGTTTTAGCACATCATCCACCACTTTGAAGGCTGACTGCACTCAATTTCTTAGACAATCTACACACCATTTTCAGTTCTGTACCTCCATAATTTATCACAACAATACCTCAAGCATATAGATGGCGGGGAGGGGGAGGCCGGGCAGGGAAATTAAAGCAATTTACAGTATCAAGATGAAAGAAGCTGGACGGCTCAAGAAGACCTACTATGTAAATCATATCCACAACTTAAAGGAATGTCACCATAATATTCTGGAATTAATTTTTCCAGCATTCCTATATAGGTCACACAAAGGTAAATGTAGTTTCCTCCTCCCCCTACCACTATATCTGGAGTTGTTTATCAATATGTTAAAGAGGAAATTGATTCTGCCTCCCCTTTTCCATGTGGACAATAAGAACCTTATGTATAAAAACTTCTGATAAAAATAACAGCAATCAGTAAAAAATTAGTGTGCAATCTGCCTATATGTCTTCCCTTCCGACTTTTGAGCACATATGTCCTTCAAAAGTTACTCATCATGTACTCAGGATTAAGAAAGGAACATAATATTTTCCCACAAAGAGGCTAGATCACACACAGTGTATCCCGAACAGATCTCATCTATCTTAGCTAACTTCAAAAATGCAACAGTTATGTGCAGCCTTCATAACATTTCTAACAAATTAAACACGTGATTGTAAAACCATTATTTTTCACATGATTTCAGACAGAGATCTATATTTTTCAGCTGGTTTTCTAAACCATAACTGCTAAATATTTCTGATGAATCAAAGATGTGTTCTCCAATGGGAAAATACTGATTTTCCTTTGTAAGACTACATGCAGATACAACCCTCCTTTTTTTTATTGATGTCTAGGTAACCATCTTTTGCACACATTGTTATTTTTCCTGTGTTCAGCAGGTGCACTACGTATCCCAAGGAGAGCCAAAAGTGTGTGTGCAAATCTCTTTAGACAATTTTCCCTCTTCTCTCAATTATCAATGATATATTTATCTAAGAAACCTCTGAATTTAGCTACATTTACTGTACGCTTCTCAGCACTTAAACTGCAATCTGCCTCTCAGTCTCTCTTTCCCCCAGGATTTACTTTTAAAGGAACAAGCTTGTTAACAGTTTCAAACAGCTGCTATGGAAAAAAAAATCGTCATGTACGTTTCCTTCTTCCTCCACAATTGTGGATTTAAATCTCAAAATACACTGAGGCTGAGCTGCAAGAAGCAGTTGCAGTTACAGGATTAACTCCAGGCACCTCCTGCTCCAGCAGGCTCAGAGTTGGGGCTTACACCAGTGGAAAGGTGATACAAGAGGTATTCATCTTTTGCTTTTCACACTGGTGGGTCCTGACATTTTGGGTCAAGCGAACTTTTAATGAATGGGAAAACTATTTGAAGTTATATTTAAGTATTTCTAAGTATATTCTGTGTTTTTCTCTCCTTCCATGGAATATATTTTTAGACTTCAGGCAGCCAGTTTTAAAGACAAGAGGCTTCCGAAAAGCACCTAAGACCGTATTTCAGCAGAATATCTACTACATTTGTGATATGTGGTTTCATGTGGAAGAGGTAACCTATTCCCATAAAAAGGAAATGGGGGATAACATATTAGCTCTTGAATGGATAATCCCCATATCTCAAGCCATGCTTTGCCTCAAATCATTAGATAACCTTCTGCATGCAGAACAGTCATCTCCCCACTGAATGTCTAAACATTGTATTTCTAATACCATTCTTCATGTAGGCACACATGTACACTCCATCACTCCCTACCTAATTTAATTTGGACACAAGCTATTCAAATTAACATTACCGTTACCTCATGATTCATTCAGCAAAGAAATACATAAAACTATGCTTATAATACTAGGACTCCTTGCTGAAATCAGCCACTCCCGGTTTCACTCCATCCTGCTACAGAAACTGACTTAAAATTACGGTTTGATATTTTTTCTCATCTAGTTCTAATATGCCACTTTGAATCTTTGGATCTTATTGAATTTTCCCAGGACAGATCCCCTCTGCAGGACCCTGATACTCTTGCCAATAGTTAACTCTTAGCCACCAGGCTACACGTAGCAATACTGCTCTATTTTGGGGGCTGATCATCGCACTCTGTTTCACTGAGGCTCCACTGGGATACATAGTGAGTGAATTGCCAGATTTGAGGTTCGCAACGTCACAAGCAAGCATTGGCTGGCTCAACATGTTGGCCAGAGAATGCGAATTGAACAGGGGGTATTTCACAGTTCTTGTCTAAACCTTAGAAGCTGTTCAGACAACATTTCTGGCTTTCTAAAAATCCTTGAAAGTCCAGTGTGCCTCTTTGGTCTTTACAACCATACAAGTGTAAAGTGTTTTCAAAGGACTTCTGGTAAAAGCAGTTGATAACAACTTACAATACTGAAAAAGAGTATGGTATCTACTGCATCGCCACACTAAAGAGCAAAGATCCTTCCATATAGTAAGTAGTCCTGTAATTGGTGAGTGATTGCGTTAATGACGCTATTCAACCAGAGATGGACTAGTTGGTCTGAGAAGGATGAAATTGTGCCTCAGTATTCAGCTTCCAAATGTGCATCAGTGTTAGCATTTGACTAATAAAAACACTATGATTTAACCAAAGTTTTGGAAATGGACACATTTTCTTGCTATACGTAATAAGTCATTAATTTAAAAATTATTAATATATTCTCCCTTGTTTTTACATAAAGAAGTACAGGCAATTCTAACCTGATTATTTCTCACAGGATTATATTATAGTTTTAGCTTGAACCTGTGGGCTGGGGAATGGCTTCAGTCGCTTTCCTTACAATAGAAGGTTATGCTTCATGGTCCATCACCTATCCTAGCTGCAGGTAGACTAACTGGGTGAATCAGTGTACTTAGGGCAAAAGGAGAAGGAAAGGGAGAAGCTGAGAGAGCTGCCATCAGCAGGACTCCAAAGAGCAGCAAATAAAGACTGATTCACATTAGATTTACAGCACCCTGTCTGTCTAGATATGAAGGACATCCTGGATAGTCATCTCTGAAAAAGGGAGGAGCTGGCTGTATATGTACAGCAAATTTGATCAATACCGAGTCCAGCACAGCTCAGGAGCTTTCAGTTCGCTCTGTACTAGCAATGCTTATGTCTGCAGGGTTTCCAGACCATGCAGAAATGCTGACTTTACCCCTAGCATTTCAACCAGATGAAAACATCTTGCTCAAGCAGGTAGCAACACAGTGTTGTTTTCTGCAAGGCATACGACACCTCTTCTATTGTATCATGTCACCTCTCCTGCCCAAGTGCTAAGTGGACTGTAAAGCTGCACAAGTGAGATGTTTTAAAATGGCAAAGTCTGTGATACAGAGAAAGGCAATCAAGGTTGGAGAGAGGAGAAACAAGGGCACATGGCAGTTACTGGAGTAGGATGTGAAGGTTTATCACAGTGGACTCAGAACTTCTGGCAAAGAGCTGAAGTAAAATTAAAAGTTGGTACCACATGTCACCTAATTTTGCACCACTCACAGAAGCGGTGTGAATCAGTTCCTCCCTGTTGCAAATCAACAAAGATTGAAAAGAAAGAAAAGAAGGAGATTGGGGGTGCAAGGTGGTTCCTCAGGCCACCGGAGTCCTGAGATAATGTGAGCTTCCCTTGGAGTGCTACAAGAGCTGGAAGGCAATGATAGCCACTGCCTCAGCTCCTGGCTGAGGGTCATCCCACAGGTTCTCTTGGGAGGTTGGTTCACCATTGTCCCAGCATTTTTAACTTCTATACCTGCAAAGTAGAAAGCCAAAGAATGTGCACACAGCTTAACTCTTGGACCATGCTCTCCTCTAGGAGCTCTCCTGCTGCATTAAGATTTAGAAGGGAGAGAAATTCTTTTCTTCTTAGCTTGTTTTCCCTCGTGGTGACTGTAACCACTCATTGTCCGTGTTCTTGGGCTTTTTTCTTCTTTCACTATCCTGTATATTTTGAATATTCCTTGTCTTGATCTGGGAAGAGCAGCAGAAAAGTCTTTGTTGCTCAAAAATTTCTCACGTTCATATTATGTGATTCACAGCAAAGATGTGTATAATTTGTATTACGATTATTGCAAAATAATCACACCATGAATGTTGTATTCCTGCTGTCAAACCTTAAGAAGGGAAGATAACTTAACAAGGAACAGAAAAAACCCCCACAGTCATTTTTGCAACTTAAGCACTAGCTGTTGGAGAAAAACTCCAGTTGCAGTAGATTTTAGAATATAAAAGTTTCCCGTGCAAGTTCAGAAGAGAGAACTTCTGCTCAGGTGATTTTATAAAATTAATTATCAGTGCTCCATGTCTGTAATCTGGAATCCAGTTGTAAGATTGTCTCAGCAACTTGTATTTTTATTTCTAATTACTCCTCTTATAAATGCAATCGAAAGGCTGAAAGTCAGCTTTGCTTTTGTTCTGTGGTATCAACCACTGTACAAGGGGAAGGAAGCTGTGCCACTCATGTCTTCTCACTTTCAAGGAGCAGATTCTTCTAGGGATGAGTAAGTAAAAACACGGCTGCATTTGAGGCATATGCGATACTAACATGAAAAATAATGTTCTTTTTCTACAGCTGACTGAATGCTGTGTGGGATCCTGAGCAGATATAGATTAGTGTATATATTTGTACTTTATAATTACTGACAAATAACTCCCACTAGTGCATGACAGCTGATGAGCAGTGACACGGTAGATCAAAAGGCTTAACTCCTCTATTACCATCAATTTAAATCTGGTGTTTTATCCTGTGTGAGATTTAAAAAAAAAAAATAAAATAAATTCCAAGTGTTTAAATTATATTTAATCTGATATATTGAATGTCCCTGAAGACTTACTCTATAAGAGCTTTCTTTATAATGATACACTAACTCCTTCTCCCCCACACACCATTTTTCCTTTTCTTTTAAATAACAAATTTCTTTAAAAAATAAAGTAGAGCGTGAGACAGAAAGCTTATATTTCAGGGAAGAATGGCGCGAGGGGCCGGGGAGGCCACATAATTGGGTGTGATGTGTCAGTTTCTCTAGTGACTGTAGGGACTATTCTGTCATCACTTCCGCAGCTCATAAGCGAGAGGACTGCACAAATCCTGGCGTCTCCCATGACTTAACCAAACACTGGAATCTCCTCTAAGAGAAAGTTAGTCAGGAGAAGTGCAGGTGGTTTATACATTAGTGAAGGAAGCAAGAGAGGGGGGATTCTGAGAGAACAGCAAAGGATGAGATAGTGTAACGTGAAAAGAAGTAGGGCTTGCCAAAACCAGCATATTCATACCAGTTTTGCTAAGCAAATTGTAATTCTGAAAAATAAAATAATTGAAAATGGAAACCAAAGAAATTGAAAATGAAAACCAAAAAACATGGCGATCGAAAGCTACCCTAGCTAAAGGTAGACACAGCTTACTTTACAGCTTTGGGCTACTCTGTAAACACAGATCTTTCATTATTTCTCTAGTTGCTTTGTCCTCCCTAAAGGAAAACAGAAAAAACTAACAATGCATCACACTTCACCTACCTTCTGAGCAGGCAGATAAACACAGTGGTAGTTAAGAGACACTGCAGCTGTAGTCCTTTCTCCCTAAACCTTCCTGAGAGTTATCCTATCAGTCACAACAGGCAGGATTCATCCCCCCTACTTAAAAATACAGACCTTCAGGTTGGAGTTGGTCAGCTTTTTATATTCAAAGAAATAGGCAGATCTACAGGATGGTTCATCTGAGAAATTTTAGATAACAGTCTTAAAAGAAGAAATGCACCCTAAAAGTGCCATTTTCTTTCCACGGATTACAAAAGAGTATAGACTAATTGTTCAGATGCAGACATCTACATATACAGTGCATATAGTCTCACTGTATGGTGATGACTCAATGGCTTCTTTTATGAGAGAATGAAGCATCAGCATTCAAAGAAGTAAACAAAGAAACCTCTAGGTGTGTTTGTTTCTCTTTTCTTTTGTTTCCCCTTTCTGGTTCTGGAGTCCTAAAGGTCTGAGAAATGGAAAAATCACAAAATTAAATTCACTGCATGCCTACTGGAACTCAATTACATATATTTTCCCCATATAAATGTAGTTTCTTTGTCTTTGGAAACTGTCCCCCATCAGACAGAATGGTATTAATTAATACAATCCCAACTTTATTTCAGGCACATAAGATGTGTTCCAACCTGTATCAAATCATGTGTCAGAAATGCTTTTTTGCCAGTTTCTCGTGTATGTAGAGAACTTCTAGATAGCAAACTGGACACATACTAAGAGTTTATACTTGGGCCCTGTGAGTCATTATACCTCACTGCTTTATTTTGCCAGTGAAATTGGCACTGAAGTTCACCCATACCCCGAGAGGTGTTCCAGAGCCCTTGCACCCAAAACAAGAATTCTGCTTATTAGTGCCTAATGCTGCTATGATTTATATATAGCACATGCAGTAAATCCCTCAGTTTTCCAGAACAGAGAAAATTAGGGATACTATCATCTTTGTGGTGGCTAACTTGTGATATAAAACTCTACTCCACGGACCGACCCTGTTTTTCACAGGGATACAAGAACAGGATTTCAGGGCATCACCTGCTCCTCTGAGTCCATCCCTTGCACACAAAGGCAACTGCGCAATAAAAGAGTCCAGGAGGATTTACAGATTATGAGGTCTATGCAACACTGTAACCTGTAACAAACCAATACCCAACGTAAAGAAAGAAAGAATGAAAAAGCAATAGAAAGCCATAAAAATAAAATAGAAACATATCATTCAGATTTTACGTCTTTGAAATAAGAGGAAATGTGTAAAAGGAGACAGAAGAGTGGGTGTAAAGTGTGAGTCTCATCTCAGACCTGTTTCAGGGAAAAATAATCTCCATTGTTTGAAAACCTTTCATTTAAGGCTGGGGGGAAAAAAGCATACCCAAGCAGTTATCTGAAAATCAGACTCCTAATAAATTCACCACATGCACATTATTTCAGATACTATTAAAAATTACCTGAAATAGCACTTGAAGCTCAGAACTAAAGCTAGCCTGAATGCTCCAATTTGAAACACGCGGATTAATTTGGTTTAAATTCCTTATTATTTTTGGTATATGTGTTTATTATTAGGACAGGAATCAGGGATGCAAAACACCAACAAGATAAACTTCTGTAGTAATAATCCTTTGAACAGAACCAGGAAGCATGAGAAAACTTACAAGAAATCTTGTTCTCAGGAGAGAAACTCCATCTTTGTTGGAGAAAACAAACTCTAAAGCTGAAGCAGGTACATGAGAAATAGCATCATGAGCACAGCTCTGTACCCTGCTGTATTTGAAAGACTTGCATTTGAGGAGCATGCAAAAATAGAAACACATTTTCTTTCTACTCTCTCTGCATTATATATTAGATTATTATTGCCATACGTGAGACCTGTGGAATTTGGAAAAGAGCCTTCTTTATGGGCATGACAACGAATAGGATGAGCTCCAGAAATACTATGCCGTAGGGTACATGTTCTGGGACAGGTGTCCCAACCAAAGAAAATTTCTTATTTGACATTGCTAGTCTGAAATGTACATTAATCACCTGACAGGGTCACTGCAAAGATCATGGGATTTATTAGTTTAAACATCAAACATTTATTAGTTCAAACATTTCACATGTGGTAGGGCAGAAAATTATTAGCTTCATATTATATAAATGACTACAAGTTTTCTATTTGGCCAGTGAGTCTGTAGCCACAATGGAATTGAGAAGTAAAAAAACCTAACAGCAATAATGCCTTAAAAGACATTTTATGTGGGAGATTTTCTGGGTTTTTTGGGGGGGTTGGAGGGAGGGGAAACACCCAAATGTAGAGAACACAATCAAATCCTTTGTTTTAAATGCCATAATTATTAGTTTCACTACAAAGTGCCTCTAAGTAAATTTCTTTTGGTACCAGAAGCATTTATTCACTTGCAAATTCTACAAATTAATGATTTCTTTTCATTTCTATGTTTAACAGGAGAGAAGTCTGCTTGGCTCTCCTTTAGTCATTGTTATCTTGTGCTTAACAGCAAAACTGTGTGAAGGGACTGTGAAGAAAGAAGGATCTATAATTCATCAGTATTATTACAGAAGAATGAAATGGAAGAGAACGATACAAATTTTTTTAACCAAACCTACAGAACACGGGTGGTTGTGTTTCCTTTCATGAGATTTCTGTTTTATATCTATAAAATGTATTTTCAGTCATTTTACCATTGAGAGTAGAGAAGGTTTTATCTTAATTAACGGTACTTTTAGAAGCTTACGCTCCATTTTTAAAATACGTGTATATGTACTTATCTACTAATGTTTATGTTGTTACCATCTTGTTTAGACTATGAATTTCCAGTTCCCATAGAGCTAATGCAGGAAATATTTCAAAAAAACCATGCTGGAATAATGACTTCTGACAGATACACTTTTCTAAAACACTATCCCGGTAATAAGAATTTGCTCAATCTTGCAAGGCTGAGTCCAAGTTACATAGGAGTGAAGAAATAGAGATCAAAACACAGAGTTAAGTACTTTCATATTACTCTTAGTTTCTTAACCAAGGCTATTGAACTGCATATATAGGAGGTACTGATGATAAAGAGCTTCGGGGAGAACTCAGCGCTATTCAACGTCCTTAACAAGACAAGGATTTCCAATTTTAAGGAATCAAATTCCCATGTATTTTATTATTCTTGCTGAAGCAGCAGCCAAACTAAACGGCAGCCAAGCTGACATACTGCCCACAACTCAAACCAAATGTAAGATCTGATCCTCCAACTTAGAAACCATCCCATATCTTCACAAACATCTGGGGCAGAAGTGAAAGTTTATGTGAGCAAGATGAGCACTGACTGCAAAGCAAATCTGCATGCAGGTTTGAGCAACGTTTTTGATCAAATGTGTCTGCACTCAGCTAGAGCAGAAGTAGAAATGGAGGTCTAGGCCAGGTAAACTGGCTGGAAACACCTTAAATAATAATAATAATAAAATAATAAAAAGAATTGAGTCATCACCAACAGTTTTAAAAGTTATCTATTGCAGATTAAGATATAAGGCCTCACCAACAGTTTTTAAAGTTATCTATTGCAGATTAAGATATAAGGCCATGTCATTGAAAAAAAAAGAAATTTGAAATAGGAAAATAGACTTTAAAAGAAATCCAGCTTTCACAATGGAAGGCCATGGGAATCTGCACTGTTCATCTGCTTCATAAATGAACTTGAAAAAGAATGACTTTTGAGATGACAAAGTTTCTTGTCACCACAGTCATTTGATCGTAGAAAGATTTCATGATTATGAGATTGGGGAAAAAAGTTACTGCCAATGAATATGAAGTAACATATGAAAGGCAATCCCAATTATATAACAATGGATATGAAAACGTTTCAAGAAAGCAGCTGTGGACATATTGTGGACTGTAAGAGCCAGCTCAACGCGTGGCAAAAGGAAAAAACAGCAAAAAAAAAGTTCAGAATTGTTATATAAATAACAGAGGATAAGCACTAATAATATTATGCTAGTGTAAGTCACTGGTGTGGCAGCCGCTTCTTGAATATTTAATGCTCTTCTGACCTCCATGAAAATATAGCAGAACTTCAAAGGATGCCAAGAAGCGTACACACAATGACCAAGAATGAACAAATATGAGTGAGCCACTTGGTAGACAGAGGTGTTAATTAGACTAGCACCCTTCAACAGGGTAAAAAGAGGCAGGTGAGACAGACTGTTTTTCCTTGCTTATGTTCTCCAGTAAAAATTTCCACCATGTCTCACAACAGAAGAACTAGGGAATATCAAATTAAATTGTTAGGCAATCCATTTAAAATAAGCACTTCACCAGGAATTCTTTTTTTCAGCTAGTTCATAATTAAATTCATTGTTTAAACTAATTCATTGCTACATCACATCACAAGTGCAAGCAGAACTAAAATGCAACTGGGCAAATTTATTGAAGTGTGGACTATTAAGGGCACTAAAATACAACAATATGGTAATGTCTATAAAAAGAAATCTCTAAAACTGAGGTCATTAGAAGATGGAAAATATTCTCTCCTGGATATTTTCCTCTACTCTATTTTCCTAATATACCAGGCACTGTCAGAAAAAGGCTAATGGACAAAACGTACTTCTGGTGTGATTCAACACAGTCACTCTTATGTTCTTATACCAAGACACCAAGGAAGCTAGTTTATATTTGTCTAGGGGCGTGGAAGAAGAACTAGGTAGTAGAAAATTCTGACAAAAACATTTATATTTTCTAGAAATAAATTCTATGCATTTCTACCTTTTCTGTTTCAATTACTTCCATTTAATGCAAGTTAAGGACCTTGCATTATGTTTAATGCAATTTCATGAATATACAATTTACTTTGAACTAGTCTTAAACACAAATAAAATTCCTCTTTCTCTGAAAATCTCTGTTGGGTTACAAGAATAGATTATCCGTGACTAATCTCTGTACTGGTTTCATGGTTGTCCTTAGGTACCAACTTCTTTCTTAATTGTCCATGGTCAGTAAATTACTGTGCTGTCTCAGAACAAGAGAAATTCTAGCATTTATTTCTGTATTATTTTTATAATACTTCATAAAAATCTGAAGCACTAATGTAGCTGGTTGATGCATGTTGAACATGTAAGTAAGTAGGTAAGATTTAAAGTCATTACAAGGACTGTTTTATTCTTGAACTGCCTTTTCTGGTACACTAATGGAAGTTACAGAATATCATAATTTTCACTTAAAAACCCACTGATCCTGGAAAATTAAAGAAATCAGCCAAGGCTTCTTCCATTGACGTATGGCTTCCAGACCTCGGTGAGGCTGAACATGGAAGCAATCTGTCCACCCTATAGCAATACTCAGCCTGATTCATCAGAAACTCTTTTCCTATTCCCTGAGCTTCCTGGGATCATCACTACTCAAAAAGACTGACAGAATTTGGTCATCATTCAACACTGAACCCGCTTTAAAGTGATAAATGTCACATTTTTACCAGTTACTTCACTTTTCTCTGAGTAAAACCTTCTATCTTCTGTGACTATTTGAAACTTGATGTTTAAATTATTTCATTACTTCTCCATTACTTCTCTTTTGATAGGTCTAGTTACAGCAACTCCTTTTTTTTTTTTTCCTTAAATCCCCAACATATCAGCCATTTCAAGCTACTTTAAAAACTCAAAGTTACAGATATTGGTTCAAAGTTGACTGTGGTCTTTGATATTACATATACTCTCACAGGACTTTCTTTTTTTTCTCTAACACACTTAATGTGCAACTATTTCTTTTTTTTTTTTAACTAACGTTTTGATTTTCTAAATCTTTCAAAGTTTTCACTAGTATTACTATTTTCTTTTTTACAGGGAACACCATTATTGTTTACTTTCCTCATGTGTCAATAATGAGTTTGCCGTGATATTCCATGGCTGAGACAGTCACCTGTCTACCAGTCTATCCGTGTAAAATGCAGAAGGAGCCAAGACTGCTCAACTATATGCTCTATCTTTAATTTCATTTTCATTCTAACTCAACTTTTCCACTAAGGAAAACTGCAACCGTCACTTCTCTCCAAATGATGCCTTCTCTGCAGCTTCAACCTTGAAGGGACACTTTTCCTTATTAACCATTTTTTGCGTGTTAATATTTTCAGATTCAGGATATGCAAAAGCAATTCTACCATTTAGTTCTTACTGCCTTTTATACTGAGGGAAATGTCTGCTACTTTCCTCTTTTCTTTCTCTAATCTAACAATCACCATGCTACATGAGACCATTCGTCCCTTCGGTATCAATCACAAAAAGCCTTTGCTGAAAGGTGTGGGGAAACTGTGCTATATGCCCTTGTAATTACTTATGAAGTAGGGAAGTTTCTTCCTCTCCTACTTTAATTAAAGGTTGACTTCTATTCTGAAACTTGAAGACTTAAATCCCTGCCCTAAAATATTTTCTGACATAAGTCTGGGAGGTTTTATTAGTGACAAACATTTCCATGAAACATTATGTTAAAGGCAGAGACTCTAGGATGCAGGAGAACACAACAGTTACATACATATGAATTCATAGCATATAATGTGGCATTAGAAATAATGTAACACTTTCATGTGATGCTCTAAATTAATAAATTTTATGTTAGCAACAAGACTTGTGAATGTTATGCCTTGTGCAGCATTTGCTTTTAACACAGCAGCAAACATAAACATCACCTGAAGTCCCTTTCAAGTAAAAGTAATGCAATTCTAACAATAGTTGAAAAAAGAAGGTAGTGAGTTAAGCGTAGAAAGGTTTAAAAACAGGAGTCTTACTGAGATATACTTTATTAAAAATACAGAAATGAACTTTAAAGAATTTTAATTATTCACAGAGAAGATTCTAGCTCAAGTGTGTATTAAAGTTCTTTCCTCTTATTAGCTTTTGCATGCCATTAATTACTTTCTTAACTATTTCCTCACCTTAGCCATGCACCAAGGAAGGCTGCTTCTAGTTTTCCAGTAAGGGTGAAGGAGATCTGCACAAGCACATGACTGCAGAATAAATGCATGTAAGTTATTATTAAAATTGAATAAGAGGGAAAAAATGCCTTTACCTTATTTTCCATTTGGCCTGAAACGACGATACAGACTTGACCATGCAATTAAATTATCTGCTGAGACCAAACATTTCCTGTACTGTTTTTTAAGAGATGACCTGTCTTTCACCCTATTCTCTTCCTCTTTCAGTAGTGTTATCCACAATAAGTAACCACTGGCATTCAAGAGTCTGTATTTATGAAGAGTTACTGTGCATACTGTCATTATTATGTCCATGTCTATAAACAGAGAAAAGACTGAAGCATCAAGTACTTTCTGCATGTAGTATAGAAATACATGCATGTGCCCTTTCTAATGCTACTTTTCCTGCATTCTAAGTGAATTATGTTCACTTACAATGGATTTCTTAAAACTGCAACCCCACAGAAAAGCACAGCTGCAGAGTTTAGCCTTAAATGGACATACATCATTACGCATTTTTTTTTAATTAGTAACCATACAACATCATGGTATAATCTAAAATAGAGTAAATATTCTTTGTCTTTTGCATTTTTGATAGCTCAATTCTTTGTAATTGTGTACCTATATCATTGTACAGTGTAACTGCCTGTAGACACATTGAACATTTCCAACAGGGAACACAAAGAAATATGTTTAACAGCACAGAGAAGGAATCACAGAGAAAATCACTCCGCGTAACAGTTACCATCTATTTTCCATGAAGCACAGGGTAAAGCATGTTAATGTAAAGTACAGATATTGCAACGCAGAGTAGTATTACACAGTGCAGCGAGAGCCCAGCAGTCTGTCTGTGAGCTGTAGCGGTCTGAAACCGTGCACAAGTGCTTACAGCTGCAGTGACATGGTGCTAAGCATGTTTTAAAGCTAGTCCCAGTCGAGCAGCATCTTATCCAACCAGAAACAATCCCACAATCCAGCTCTTTTTAAGTGATCATCCTTGTATCATAACAGATTAAGGTTGCAGCTACTTTGGATTATGGTTAATCTAACCTTTATCCATCCACATCTTCACCTGAAACTTACAAGGACCAAGAGTCAATTGCCAGGGCATAATTCACAATGACACTGATCTCTCCTTCCTCACTCTAATTATCTGGATTAAGAATAACACTTTTGAGTAATTATTTTCACATTGGATAAACATTAAGCTTTCCTGGATTTATCTGAGCTTTTTCTTAACATGAAATAGATCCGAGCAGGCTTATAGGAACATAACTGACAGCAGTGACAGCTTAATCAAGGAAACCCTAAACAACTAAAACAATAGGAAATGTTTGTTTCACGTTGTTTTGAATAATGAAGAACCAGAAACTTGATAACCGACTGGCAAACCATCAACTCGAAGACCAAAGAAAAACCAATATGCAGGCAGATCAATTACAGTGGCTTGAAATTTCTTAATAAAGATGTAAATTTTTCTCTGATGCAGTACCAGCTCAGAAGCAAACAGGAGTTTACCAGTTGCAGGAAATGTATAAGCCCACAAAGCTGTTGATTTAGGGGTTCAGTATTACAGAGAGGAGAAAGAACAAACCGTATTACCAGTTTGCTAAAATGATAATTAAAAAGAATCAGATAGCAGCTGTATTACTTCTGATGACAGTTTCTGAAGAAACAGCACCATCCATCTCAGGCTACACAGACTCCCCAAAATTGCTATCACAAGCCAGCTAGAAAAATCTTCCAACCTTGTCTTTGAAACTACCTAAGATCATATACAATTACACACTAAAATCACATCACAGAACCCAATTACACTTTGGCTTTGCAGATCCACAGATAACCTCTTAAAGAGCAAACTCCCTTACTGTGTCGACCCCTGACCTTGAGCTCTTTTTCCAATCTTCAGCAGCACCACATGTTTCTTTCCCAGAGTGAGGCAGGACTTGGAGCAGCAAGGTTTCGGAGGGGTAGCAAGTGCTCCAGCTATCATAACTTTAAGGTTAAGGGAGCACGCTGCTAATATCTCATTCGCGGACTTTAATGCATTCCTTATACTACTATTTAATTTAGTTTGAACATTATTTATGAAGGCGTTTTCAGTAAGTATTTCTCCATTTGTTGGAGGCTTTTAATAATTTATAAGTTATAATTTTATTTGGTTCTTAAAAGGCTTTAAAATGTTATGCATCAATTGAATACTTTAACAGGCACTAGCAGATGAATCACAAAAAAAAGAAATGCATTTACTTTCTAATTTTAGGAAATATTTTAGAAATTGATCAAAGTAGAAGCACAGAAAAATTTTGTTCAGTAACTTGACTTTCCTGAGGTTCCACAATAGCCATCACACCACTAGGATCTTATCTTCTCACATTTATCAATAATAAATAGTAAAACTAGACTTCCATACTGGTTTATTGTTTCTGTGAATTACTCTGCTATGAGGATATGCTGAGGGCACCGGGATTGTTCAGCCTGGAGAAGAGAAGACTCCAGAGGGGACCTTATAACTGCCTTCCAATACCTGAAGAGAACCTACAGGAAGGCTGGAGAGGGATTTTGCACAAGGGTGTCCAGTGACAGGACAAGGGTTTTAAATTGAAAGAGAGTAGGTTTAGACTAGATCTTAGGAAGAAGTTCTTCAGTACAACGGTGGCGAGACTCTGAAATAGTTTGCCTGGAGAGGTTGTGGATGCCCCCTCCCTGGAGGTGTTCAAGGCCAGGTTAGATGAGGCCTTGAGCAACCTGGTCTAGTCAAGATGTGTCCCTGCCCATGGCCATGGCAGGGAGGTGGGATTAGATGATCTCTAGGGTCCCTTCCAGCTTTAGACATTCTATGATTCTGTGATTCATCATGTCAAGAGGAGAACAGGGACTACAGCAGAATATTATGAGTTAGCTCCCAATAAACAGAGGACAAAGCATCACAATTCTGGGCACTTAACTGTAGCTGGGACAAAACACTGGAAGTGATATCAGGTGCAACATCTTTCTCTCTGCATATGCAAACCCTTGTTTACTTGGAGCTATATTCTGTATGTGTATGGATAGTTATCTTAATGAGATATGAGCAACACCTATAAACTGGTGAATACTGACATATACTCACCCGCAAGTTACTGACAACTTACCTAGATGACAGGCAAGGACTCTTACACTTCAGATAACTTCCCTCTCCCAGTTATATTTATATTGAGACAGTCTATATTTCTCTGACATTCTAAACCTTTGTAATAAAAAACATTGGTAATCATATCAGGTGTTTAATATGCCCTCTACTCGCTGAGGATAACTCACCTGAAAAACTGTTTTTCCTTGCTATTATGACTTCTCCTGCAGTGATTTCTTGGGGCAGCATTTCCTACTATGCTGTCGTAGGTGATAGAGGAATTGTGCAGGTTGGCCAATGCCTTTTCTTTCCAACAAGACACAATTTACTGCTTACCGATGGATATATTACCGCAAGAGGCCATTTGGCACCGTAACAATACTGCCTTAAATCTTGCTTTTTTTTACCTTGAATTCAGGATCTCTCAAATGTTCACTCAGTATTTACTGAATACCAAAAACTATCTCTTTGTGCACTTCGTAATACTTCTTAAGGGAGGCAGAAGGGGCCCAAAGTCTTTGAAATAATCCAAGAATTGAGAGACATGGAGATACCTCCTGGTGTGATCATGGCATTACTTTCTAAACTGTAGTGTGCAAAATCTTTGTAATTGAAAACACTGAAACCTGTCACAGAACGGTTGATGTTGGAAGGAATCTCTGGAGGTCGTCTTGTCCAGGCAAGCATACAGGGTACAGTGGGTGGATTGACTACACATTTTTACTTGGAAAACATCTCAATTGCAGGAATTAAGAGTGTATCTTTTTATTTAAGACCTATTTAAAATAGTCCACCTCTCAGGAATCCAAGGTCTCCAGCAATGGGTATTAACTACCCAGATTCTAAATCTTCACTTTAAGCAACACCTCAACCATTCTATATGAATGCTGACTTTGAATTTTTTTTTTTTTCTACTCATCAGTTTTACTACATTATTAGGAAGATATGTTCCTCATCCTTTTATTCACATTACTGCAAGATGACCCAGAAGAATTGACTAAAAGGAATACTTTCACCAGTAGGTATGCTTCTTAAATTTACTCTTAACATGAAGCAATATGCAAATATGCTGGCAATCCAGCATAGACATTAAAACAATCTTGAAAACTGGGGAAACATTCCAATAATTGGTTAGGTAAAATGTAAGGTAGATATAAATAACTGCATAAATAGAGATGGCAAGTAACGGGTTAATAACTGGCTCTCCTTTGATGTGGACCAATATCAGAGAGCACAAAGACAAGAAAGAAGAATAATTAGCAATGTAAAAACTCAAAAAAATCAGGAAAATCTGAAAGAATTTTGTCTGGGAAGAGTGACTAGGCTGGGGGTGCACAAGAAGCTGGGAGAGGATATGCTGGGACAGCTGACCCAAACTGGCCAAAGGGATATCCTGAACCATATGATGTCATGCTCAGCAATAAAAAACTGATGGAAGGAGGAGGAAAGGAGGAACGTTTGGTGTGGTGGTGGCTTTCTTCCTAAGTAACCATTGAACATGATGGAGCCCTGC
Organism: Coracias cyanogaster; assembly: GCA_033124195.1. NCBI lineage: Eukaryota > Metazoa > Chordata > Aves > Coraciiformes > Coraciidae > Coracias > Coracias cyanogaster. The sequence goes on along the minus strand of JAVSBS010020434.1, from coordinate 60,050 downwards.
TTTCGGCTGAACACCTGCTTGCTGATGAGAAGTGGTGAGTTAAATCCTTGTTTTGCTTTGCTTGTGTGTGTGTCTGTCTTTACCTATGAAACCGTTTTTTTTTTTCAACTCAAGGGTTTTCTTACTTTTACTCTTCTGAATTTCTCCCTCATCCCACTGTGGGGGAGTGAGTGAGCAGCAATGTGGTGCTTAGTTAAACCACAACAGAATAAAATATAAAATGTCCTTATAGGCCTGCTGAAAATTATTTTTAATTTTTTAATTAATTACTTTTTAACTGGATATTTTCCCATAGATCGTGTCAGCCTTCTCCACAGCACATTTCAGACTATGGTTTTCACTGGATTTGTAATACTTTTTCTGATGGAGGCAGCTTCAACTTCTAATTAAGATATTTTCACTGGTTTTGTTTCCATGCCACATTCCCTAACTGTTTTCTACCTCAAAACTTTTCCAGTGTAGGCCAATTCTTTTCACTTAATATAAAGAAAAACATGTATAATGAAAAGATGCTTCATATACTTTCTTTAAAGACACCTATGTGCAAATTTGGCCACACAATACCACATGTCTAATTGAAATTTATTCCTTCAGACATCCTGCGGTGAAAAACTGAGTCAAACCCAAGTTTTGGCTAAGCAAAACCAGCTGTAGAACTGCTTGCTTTCCCTAAAGATGCCAAAACCCAAGCCAGTCTGTTTATGGCCAAACACCATATGAATCAACAATGTATGTGCAGAATGAACACTGACGGGTTTTTCTTGCATTTATAGAAAAGGTCTGGTTTTTCTACAGGACAAAAATTGTTTTCTCCAGTCCCTCCTTTCACATTGATTTTTTTACTGGAAAAATAAAGAATTCTCTGACCAGTTCCCATCATGAGAGATATCAGGAAACTAAGAAGAACTAAGCTAGAAGGGAAAGACACAACTGCCAGCAGTACCTTCAAGATTTCCTAGAGAAGGAAGTTTTTTAAATTTTACAAGTAAAAAGGATGTGTTTCTATTGTCAATGAAAAGAATGCACTTTGATTTTTAAATATTCCTCAGTGTAACTCAGCAATCAATTTATGATCAGGTTCATGGTTCCATTTGGCAGCTCTTGAAAATATCAGTGCTGAATTCTGATAACAATCCCCACTAAAAGAGATAGAAAGGCTGAGTGGATAAATTTTTTTATTCCTTGGACAGGCTTAGCACTTCACTGTCTTCTTATTCCTCAACTTCAGTGGTACAAAAGTTTCTAGCAAGGAAGTAGTCTGAAGATGGAGCCTGACAGCACTCCAGAACATTATGTTAACTGACAAAAGGAAACATTTTTCTATACTCAAAAGGAAGCTGGGTGAATTGATTCAGATGTAAGAAGTATGCTAAAATTAAACTTTCTTGGATGATCATATCTGATTTCAGGGAACCCTGAAAATGTTGCTACCAGGTTTCCAGCAAAGGAAATTGATGAGACCTCAGAGAGTATGGAGGCATGGGGCCACTCCCAGATCGATCACCATGGTCCCCACTCTGGCCAAGTGCTTCAGAGAGTGGTTTTATTGAGGGAACCAGGTAGGAACTTTATGAGCAAGACTTGCTGGATGGGGGCTGCCTGATACAGAAGACCAACACCCAGAAATTCTTGCTTTTATCTTGGTTGGGGGCATGTCCCACAACACGAGCACGGGATGCTAAATTGCTGAAAAAACATGTATTTCTTCAAATTCAGCGGCAGAAGTTATGCTGGCATGCACCAACATCTCATTTCTTTCATGTAAGTAGAAGGTAATATATCAGTCTCTCTGAAAAGTCTGCATAACCTTGGATGAAAAGAAAGAAAGATAACCCTCAAAAGAAAACCTTAAAAAGCCATTTCTGGAGACTGTTTCTTGAGGACAGACACAACCTGGCAGCTTAATGTCCCAGGTACTAAAAATAATACCTACTGCTAGAGAAAACAATGTATCACATCAGAGAGGTAAGAAAATATTTGATTACAAGAAGCAGCAATCAATTCTATTTCTATTTAGGGAAAACTCAGCCTTTCTCGACACCCTCAGAGACTATAAGTAACAAGACAGAAGAAAGTTTGCTGTTTCTGAAAAATGATGTTATTGTAACACATCCCACCCTGATACAACATTTGTTTTAGAAATAATGATAAATACTCATCCCTGTATGATACCATCATTATTTTTATAGCATTAACACTTAGTGGAAATACAAGCCCTTCTGGGCAATGCATAGTCAAGACATATTCTGAGTAGTCCACAATTTCAGAAGTAGATGCAGGCAATGGGAAGTGGATTAGCAGGGACTATGAAGGAAGAAAGTTTCTCATCAGAGTAGCAGCAAAGCTGGTAAAGGGATCCAAACCCCATCCTGTGGAAATTATATTTGAGCCATTGGTACTGCTACTGTCATATTTCTGAGAAGCACTGAACATACTTATCCCTGATCAGATCTACCACCAGAGATATTTTCTATCTAAGCTACTGGTTTTAATATACTAACGTATATAGGCAAGCTGGGTAACATTCTTTTTCAATTAAAATACCATATACAGCATCTATAAGAGGGATAAATTCAACTTGTATTTAGAACTGACAGTTGCTTATTCTTTCACATCATCAGCAAGTCACCCACAGGTGCAGAGAGCTCTGACTTTCCAGCCAAGAGGATTTCAGATGCTAGACTTAAAATGACATACGATAATCCAGAAATTAAAATTAAGTGTCATGTACTCCTTCATATAAAAAGAACCACCTATCACTAAGGGGAAGACAGCATTGCCGGAGGGGGGTTGTTTCATTTTGTTTCAAGCCTACTATTCAACTTCTATCTCAGTTAGTAATGCAAGTGACACTCAGCAAGTCTATAAACATAAGGTTCACCTTCCAAACCTAACCCAACATCCTTGAATTTTAACATATGCTTCAAAACAGGCTGATTGCGGAAACATTTTGTTTCTCATATACACCTTGTCTTCAAAAAGCCTTTTGCAAAGCATTTCTTGCTGCTCTTTCCAACCCTTCTGCTTCAGGCTGCCATCGGTTTATTGTGCCAACATGACCTTGTCTCTCTCAGACTCTGCCTCAGGAAGTTGTAAAACCGTGATCTCGTTTCAGTTATTAGGAATTCCAAATTGAAAATTAATCATCTCAGACTTTTAAGAAGTTGCAGCTATCATGAAAATAAATTTGAAATCAACCTTTTTTCATGTCCACCTGCCATCTTTATAAAAGTCAAAACCATATGTGCTTCCTCTTTGAAGTCCAGTTTTGCCCCCTAACGATAGCCTTCACATTCCACAACGTTGTTCTGTTAACTCTAGCCTTCCTTCAACCAATAAGGGGAAAAAAGAAGGAAAAAAAAAAAAAAAATCAACAGCAGCATGACAAATGCTTGTGCAGATGTCTGATGCTGATGTAACGAATGGCTATAGTCTATGAAGTTACAAGTATAAAATAATGTCAACAAGTTGCAATGATAAAGCAGTCCATGGAATATTTCAATATATGTTCAACAGCCAGGGCAATTTCTGGTTTGAATTACCAATCAATTTTTTACTGAGTTGAAATGATTCTTCTTACAGAGAAACCATTGTTTATAGGCTGGTTTTTCACAAATTTCTGTCACAGCCTTCACATTGCTAATTCTGATTAATGTGCTCCGATTCCCTTATTTTCACAAGGCTTTGCATTTTGTTAGGAAAATGAAAGCGTTCATACCACTTTAGAACCTAAGCTCTAAGTTGGACAGGATGAAGTTGTCATTGTTGCAATGTTTGCAGTAACTCACCTTGCAAGCGTTTGAAAACCTTCAGCAGTGCACAGGGCGCAGGTTTGCTGCTCTGCTAGTGCCCATCTGTGAAAAACACAAAATGTAGAGTTGGGTCATGGAGAACACAGGATGATTTTGGTCCTGGCAAAGATTTTAACCCAATCATAAGTTTCTTATTTTTCAGTAATAAAGTTTCTCAGGTATTCTCTTTAATGTTTAAAGCAGATGGGCAGGAAAATCAAATGACTAGTTGCTTTCATTTGTCATTCATAAACTACCGAGCTGAGCACAGAAACCTAGGACGCCTACAACCTTCATTATAATCTAGTCATTCAAACATGTAAACGGGGAGGGAAGGAAAAGATAAAAACATAAATCAAAAGTGAACAAGATATAAACACAGAGGGTTGATCCTGTGGCTGGGTACAAAATCAGGCATGCACAAAAGAACCGTATGTCCACCTTTAATCGGGAAAAAAAGTTTGTCTCACATGCAAATTTTACATTGGTTTAGTCAAACTTATGCAACACTGCAGATGATTAAAACCACACGGAATTTACTTTGTTTTTGAGAGGCTCGCACCTCTCTAAACCAAGTCTGCTAAAGTGACTTGATTATATTCAACAGAATAGATGAATGCTGGTTTGCAGACAAGCCACATTAAGAGATATTATGATACTAAAGCTTTTGCATGCTATACTGTTTTATGAAGCTTGTAACTTTTAGATTTTACCCCAGCAGTGGCATAGATGGCCTGGATGAATCTGAAAGGCAGCTAACTAGAATGGCAAAACAAGAAAATAGTGGAGAGGTTCCTTTCAAACAAATAAAAGCAGTGTTCAGTGGATGCCGAGCTCCAGTATGATGAGGGTTTTTAATTACATAGTCCCATCCATTAAACTTCTCTAACTAATAAAAATAATAAGAAGATAGATTAGATAAGAATAGAAGCTTAATGGCTTTTGAAATTTATTTCAGACTCTGGAATAATCCTAGACATTCATTTTACACATGAAAGAAGGCTCCACACTCTTCTAATGAAGGTTACGTTGTTTTTGCAGTTCCCAGTGGCTGCATGCTATGTTAGCCTTACAGACAGTATTTCTCATACTAATCTGGAAATCACAAAAGAAGAAAGTGCAATTTTGATAATATCTTCCTTCAAAACCTGTATTCATAAGGTAGATGCGCCCACTCTATCTCTGTGACGGTCCATTCACTCCCTTAACCAATACTTATTTAGAAAGCAAAAACCAACAAAATTAAAATCCCCACTTTTGCATCTCCCCAGTTCTGCACTTTCTTTGCCAAAAGAGAAAGAGCACATGGCTGGTGCATGTCAGAGGCTGGCTTTGTCTGGTATTCAGACACATCACAAACAGCAGAGTCATTCTACCTCATAACAGGGAAAAAGAAAACCAAACCACCAAAAAAAGAGCAGATTGAGAAAGTCTAGTTCCAAACCTCAAAAGAACAAACTGCAGGCATAAGACATATCTATTTTATTCAAGTAGAACAGATACTGAAAATAGCCATTGACTACCAGTATTCACCTTGCAGGATCGATTTTCACTACTCTTCAAGTTGAAACTCTGAAAGAGTTTCTCAGTGAGGGTACAGACCCCTTTCTAAGATTCACACGTGAAGATTAGTTAATACATTTCAATTCATAGCAACATGCTTTTCTTAGTCACCTTTTATTTGTCCGCTACACATAACCCAAACACCCTAAACCAAATCTATTGCTTTCAATGAAAGTATAGTCAAAAGCAAAATCTTGACTAGACATAAGACGTCATTGAACAAATGGTGTGTCATGAGTTTTACAAAACCCCTTTCATTATTCTATTTTCTCTAAGCTGTGAAAAACACGAAAAAAACACTCAACCCACCTCCCCTCCCTAAAACAGGTTAAACACTTCTCTATTATGCCAACTTTCTTGGCCAACTCACTGGCAACAAGCAAAGACACAGCTTTCCTGGGGTTCAGTTAGGTGGGATATACGTTTCTACTGCTTCAGCAGAGGACAATAATCTCATGATGGCATGAGTAACATCGCACACGAGGGCTCCCAGATAATTAATTCACTGGTCTCATTAGACGTCAAAACAGCAATTTTACATATTGGGAGAAATAAGCCAAAAGAGGTAGGAAAAATAAAGCTCCATGGATATATGTGCAAGGAAAGACAGAGAAGACTGCACATCATTTCCTAATTCCCTGCGCCGCCATGGGAGCAGCAATCACTGCCTGGCTTTTGAGCTAGGCGAGCCGGATTGCATTTGCATGATGCATATACATGATGTTGTGGCTCTTCAGGGGCTGGAAAGCAAGCTGTAGAATTTGGCACCACCGAAATGAACTGTGTTTTAGCTGGAGAGCAAACCAGAGTATTTCTCAAACAAGGAGAGGTGCAGCCAGGACTTACTCTCATTTCTATCACAACTGTAAAAACTTCCAGACTGCTGACAAATTGCTTGAAGGAGCTGCAGCCATTACTAGTGAATAAGGCCTTCCCAGCTGCTGCCTGAGCATCTCAGAGATTTATCCAAGTGCTCCCAGCAGTAAATCTCACAATGAGGTGCAGTGGCCAAGAGAACTAATACAATCCTTGAACGCATAAGCAGGGAAATAGAATATAGCATGTAGGAGTAATGAACTGGTATTACCCTCTGCATACAGCATTAGTGAGACCATAAGTAGTATATTGGGAGCTCCCCAAAAGAATTTGGCAAACGGGTGATAGCTCAGATGAGAGCCACAAAGTGATTCAACATCTTGAAAATATTGTCTTATGATGAGAGACTAAAGAAACTTAACCCATTAGTTCATCACAGGCAAATCCAAGTGGTGACTGGCCACAGACTACAGGTCACAACATAAGAAAGACATTTGTGATAGCAAGGAACTCTGCAGTCTAGCTAAAGGAGAAAAAAAAAAACAAAATAACATCTTGTAGAGGGAAGCAGGTATTAGAAACAATGACTTCAACAAGGGTTATTGACTGTTGGAGCTTTCCACCAAACATGTAAGGGATTCACCATCGTGTAATAGCCTTAGATCAAGTAAGTCCCCTTTCTACAATTCAAACAGGAAAAAAACCCCAGGCACTCAGCAATGTATATTCAGTGTGGTTCTCTAGCTCGTGTAATATTGCTCAGGATAGATGATCATAATGGACTCTTTTGACACTAAAAGAGAGTGAGCCTATATGCAAGATATAGGCTTGATGATCACAGGACACTAAAACTACCATGTTAGTATCTCCCTTTTTTTCCACCATTCAAGAAAAGGCTGTGATTTAGACATTTCAAAAAATTACTGCCCAGCAGCTTTACAAGTGGGATATTCAGAGATTTGTCTGTAACTTCTCTTTGTCCTGCTAGGACCACTTGGAAACTCCTTTTTTAATTCCTCAGACATAGATCCAAACATTCAGCCATTTAACTATGACCCTCAGAAGGCAACTCACCAAAACTACCCAGTCAAAAAACCCCTCCCCGACAGAATTTATTCTGTTGAGATCGCTCTTGCTTAGAAGCTGAAAGGTTGAATTTTAGGGGAACAGGACAATAGCTACATGCCAGCAGAATTGCAGTTAGAGGTGTTCTTTAAGAAACAAAGTTCTATTTTAAAACCAAAGCACAAAGGGAATAGTTTGTCTTTCCAAGGCAGTTTGTTAATTTCAATTACACATTCATTAATATTAATAAATATCTGTACACCACGATAAGTAAAAGCAGTGTTTTATAGACATTACTATAAAATATTCTTCATCCTCGAAAGCTTATTATTCCAGGATCAAAACCTGCATCAAAAGTAATGTATGGGAGTGTTTATATAATCATATATTATACAGCACAGTGAAACCCCCAGAGAAACGGAAAGATAAGAAATAGAACCGTCAATAACTTGAAATCAAGTTCCTCGGGAGACGGGAGAGTTTACTGAAAAAGATATGCTTAAAAGTTTTGTTTCCTAGGAATAACGCAAAATAGCTTTCAAAGCGCCATTCTTCCCAGTGAGAAGTCAATCATACAACATGATGTGCTCTTTATGTCAGGAAAAAAAAAGAGGTATGTTGGGAAAGTTTGCAAGTGCTCAGAGGAAAACAAAAAAAAGGCCAGAAAAAAAGAAAAGCCAGTGGTAACTTCAGAAACTGTGAAAGGCAGCTCTGGAATAGACAGATGACTGGTCAAAGATGCTGAAGAAACACATACTAATTACATGGCTCTCACCACCACATATGATATCACTCACCCAGACCAGCGCAAGCTCTCTGAAACAAAAATCAGCACATTTTCCAAGGGGCTTCAAGAAAACTTAGTAAATCCAGTTTCTGCCTTTTTGGATGATTTATGTTAATACAGTGCAGTCATTTTTTCTGTATGTAGTCTATTGGAACAACTGAAATTTAAATGAATGTTTCCCATAGAATATCCAGCATATCAAAACGGCAACAAATTAATTTCACAAGATGTTTCAGATTTAATGGAGACCTTTGCTCTTATTAGAAAGCCGAGTTTTCATATCCTGAGCTGGGACCCTTATTCATGATCATATTTAGAACATGCTGACAGTAAAACATTGTTGTATGACAACACCAGTATGCTTCTTCGGATGAGTTTGCTGACTTCCAAAGTTTAATGCAGAAGCCCATTTCTTTCTTTTACTTAACATTATTTCCTTTGTTTTACTTAATATTATTTCCTTTGTTTTAAAGACGAGAGCCAACTTTAAATTTTAAATTGCTTTGTTTCAAATGCTTGATGAATTACACAAGTTGTACGTATATAAATTACATATGTTTATTGCATACCTACTGTAAAATCATTTTGCCTTATAATACAATTACAGGCTGGAAACCTGCCACATTTGGCTAGTTCTGCACTCTTCAAATCCCGTCCCAGACAGCATTTTTCCCCAAAGGTGCATAAATGATATGTGAACCTCCCAAAGGACAATCCTGGAAGAGAAGTGTACAAGAGCCCTTCCCTGAAAGAAAAAGAAATGGGAAGAGTGATGCATTTCAGAGGCACACATTGCACATATAATCGAGGGGGGGAAAAAGGTGCTTTGCCACTGCCACCTTTGGCTAGTGAGAAACCTAAAGTAAATGAAATGCAGCTGGATCCACTCTTCGCTGTCAATTGATTTGGTTTCCTGCCCAGCTCCCCTAATACGTTGCCATTGCAAGGGTTTGTTTGGGAGCTGCAACCATAAATCATGCCGTGAAGCTGCTTCCTCTCTTCTCACACGCACCTGTGTAGGAAATGTGCCAAGGGGTAGAATTAGGCACGCTATCAGGACTATAGGCAATACGGTAACCCCAGAAGCATCCTGGGATGGGCTGCCATAACTTAAAGCAGCCATGGGATTTTTTTGACCTGCAGAACAGCTGAGAATCTAGGTGATGCAAAGATGGCACAAGTTTTGCAGAGGCAGACCCAGGAGAGCCCAGCAGAGGCAGCTGCCAGAGGCCCCAGCTGTACACGGTCAGTGCCAGCAGGAGCTTTCGAACAGCAGGACCAGTGGTCAGGGTACAGATGCACTGAAGAATGGCCTAGAACAGACCAAGCTCCATTTGCAAAAGCCATGGGGAGCTATGGGGAGCTGCCACATCTGCATTTGAGGTCTGGCCTGGATGTGTCACTCCCCTACAAGTACTTGGGACTTGTTTCCATTCAAGTCCCTCAGGCCACACATGATAGATGATACCAGTTCTGATGACTCCCCAGTGAGGATTAAACACAACAGAGAGACCAACATCTCTTTTTTTTTTTTTTTTTTTTAATCCTACCTTTGATGGCTTTGCCTGACTCTGCTCCTCAGGGATCCCTGTTTTGAGAAACATTACTCTAGATAACAATTTAGCTGTTTTAAATAATGCCATTTATAATGCAGGTGAATGGGCTGTTCGGCATATACAGTAATGCATTGCGTCCATTACACTAAATCCACTGTGATTTTAGCCCCAGAATGAATGTGCAATGATCATTTATCTCCTACTTCACTGGCTGTGTAATAAATGTAGAATATCTGTCACACTATCTCAAAATGTCTGTTTTATCTGGGCAGTGTTTGACAAAGCACATGTTACAAATGACTATTCATAATGAGTTATATACAGATCCATTGTATATACTGTTATAGAAATATAGTGTAGCTAAGAACTGACAGACAGTATTGAGCCATCACAGTATTACAAGAGAGAAAGAGAGCGCTGGAGTCAAGACCTCTCTTATTCCTCCTCCTCCTCAACAGCTACCATCATCCTTGCTGCTTACGGACTGTGACAAATAGGTTTGGACACTTTGCCTCAGGAAAATAAAAAAAGAAGCAAACCTACATCAGGAGAGGCACTGTGATCCACAGGAATTAGGAGGAAACTGGGAGCAAGAAGCCACCAAATTTTACTAACAGAGAGGTTTAAGTCACGGATTGGTGTTAACACACCCCTTCTGCCTCCATGTCTCCATCTATGAGATGGAGATGCTCTCAAACAGGCATGATGGGTGTTCATTAATATTCACCCAGGACTTCCCACCTTCTGGGTACTTTTGTAGCATTGAGTTAATCATTAAAAAAGATTGGTCTAAGCATTCCTGGCACTATACCATGCCTTAGAAATTCTGCTTCCCTTTAGTTACTTCTGACTTTAAGTTCCCTCTTTGGAAAAAACACCAGTTACCAAAAGGAGTATGATCCAATTCTTAGATATTTTTCACACACTTTGAGATCAGATTTCAGTTTAAATCGAGTAAATATGAAGACTAGACAAGACCCATCAGATTATTATTTGCAATTATTTGCCTTGAGGTTCACTGTGTGGTATCCAGAATGATAAAGTGAACTTGTTAACTCCCTGTGTTAGCATACAATCTAAAATAAAAATTCTCCGGGCTGATCCTTAGCTGTTAAGGGTAAAGCTCTCTTTGGCTCCAGCTACAATATCAGAATTTATTGCAAATGTAAATGTTGAATTATAAAATAACTTTTAGTTCAGATTCCTATTGGATTGTCATTAGTAGATCTGCCTAAATTAAAAGATAGCACAATATTTCCATTAATTCTTCCAAAATACCTTGTAACATGCAAAAAAAAAGGTACACAGGTCTATGATCTCTTATGGACTTAATATCTATGCTGTACATTTCATCTTAATTTTATGTTTCCTCTTTGACTGCTCAACACTTTTAAACCAACTTCAGAAACTGATGTTACTGCTGTCACAGTGAATACTCGACTACCAATCCTGCATTTTATCTAAGGTTAGTCCATCAAAATGCTTGACCTTTCTTTACTTCAAAAGTCTGTCAAAAATCACTGCTCAAGGTGATGTGGCTGTACAAGCCTATTTAGCTGAGGTTTAAGTTGTCACTGAGATGGCATAAGGCCTCATCCTATGTAACACACAGAACTTATGACTTAAATGTGGCCTTAGGGATTTCTTTCATGATTCAACAGGTCTCCTTTTGGTAATAGCAGAAAATGTAAACAGGTATTATAGTTCTGGAGGGCTGCCTTGGGATTTCCTTTCTGCTTCTTGCCATGTGGCCACACCTCAATGTGCTGAGCACAAGTCAACAAAGTGCAATGAATCCAACTCGTAAATGATTTGGAGAAACCATAAAGAATACCATTATTTTTAGAAAGCATGCAGGAGAAAAAGAGAAAACACAGTTGACACTTGACACATGGACTAAGCCCAGCAAAAAGTATTGAAGACAATTCTTTCCTGCTTTTATAATCCATTGACTTCCTGGTTTTGGTTTTTAATCCAGTATCATGCCCAGACTGTTTCCTTGTTACCTCTAACAAGGCTTTGGGAAAAATGAAAATCTCTTCTTTACACATTTCTACACCTTTCTGCAAATGGTATAAATTTCCCAAATGGTGTAAATACCACAGTGTGTTTGCTCTTTGGAGTTTGGACTTTGTCTGTCCTTGGGATAAATCATTACTCCTACAGAAAGTAAACAAGAAACATGTTACAGTGGGTTAATTTCTATGACAGAATAGGGCAACTGACTCCTTTTAAAGCAGACTTGAAACAAGAACTCCAAACTTCTCTTAGACATCTCTTGAAGGAATTTAGTATGGACACACACTGAATGCTACTTATGTGTACTGGACATTGTTATTATACATATTAAAGCATATAAAACAGTAACAGAGAGAAACTAAAGAACAGAAAGGAGTCTACTATTGAGCTCCTAATGTTGGTTATGTAATGATTTTTTAAAATAAAAAACAAAACAAAAAAAATCCCCAAGCCTGTGACTTCTAAAAATTTGTATGGTTTACTGAGCAAACATAACGTATCTTCTTTTATTTCAAAGGTAATTCAAAAGAGTTAAAGGGCATTGCCTAGTCCACTTGCTTCATTTTCACAGTAAAGACGTTCTGCTCCGCCTCAGCCAAGGAAATAATTTTAGCATGTGTGTCTGCCTGTTTCCAGTGAGGGCAGTACTTAGGTATGTGCTGAAATTAAGTATTTCATGAAGTATCACGTCAGTGAGGTTTAACTGTGTGATTACAATTTGACAAATGTTTCCATGCTCTCCTGAGCTAGGACTTCTCCCTACTAGTAGTATATATAATGGATTATTGGTACCTATATTAAAAGAACCAGAGCAACTACACTTTCAAATGGATAGTTTAAAAAAAAAAAAAAAAGGAGAAGAAAATAATAGGTAACATGTTCAAAATAGGGCATATCACCTCAACTCTGAAAGATACTTTTGCAGCTTAATTTATTGAGAACATTGTCAGTATGACTTGACTGAAAACTGCAAGCATGCACATGGAAGAAAACACCCGACGACAGCCAAGGGAAAAACCTAAAGCCTGAAAACATCTTTTGGGAAGAGCCTGAAAATAAGGCAGCAAGTTATTTTAAGTAAGAGTATTTGATCAAAGGAAAAAAAAATACTTACAAACATGACAGCTTTCTAAAAATCTAAATAATTTGGCAAATGTGTATAAGATGACTAGCTGATAATGTCCCCTTTTGGACTATGTAAGAATGGTACGTTTGGGTTTTTTTAATAATAAAAACACAAATCTCAGTTTGCTTTATCTAGCGACTCTAGGAATAAGTTTGATTTTGCTGCAAGCACGAGATGATAAGAAACAAAGTGCTAACTATTTTGATATCAATTGCCAAAATTTCAGCAACTGAGGTATTTTTAAATTATTTAATAGAATGATCTCAAAATCAGCGCTTCTGTTCACATCATGAATCAACCAAACTTTTCCCTTTTATTAAGCTAAACAGAAATGCAATACTACAGTTAGCCTCGTTTTATTTCTGGAGATATACTGTAGCTCAAAATATCAAAAGAATATCATTCTTGATACTTTGACAGCAGCATGGCATTGCACACAAAAGTTCTGACTTCCACTATCTGAGAAGCAAAGCTTTATTCAACTTAAGGTTGGCAAAATATGACATGATGTAAATTATGATTTCTGCAACACTTTTAAAATAGGCATTAATATGAAATAAAAATATTTTCTTTTGAGCTGTCACCTTTATGTTTGTTTGTAGGGTTTTTTCCCCATAATTGTCATCATACTGGTATTGCACAGAGAGACTTGGTAAGAGAGCCCTCCCATGGCTAATACAAACCCTGCAAATTCCTTTGGTAGCAGCCAAATGCCGAATAGCTCAATGGATGAAACACCCACTCTAAATTTCTAAACAAGGCTAAATCGTGTGCATCTTATGCAAGTTGTTGTGTTGCTATGGAAGAGCACAACTTGAACTATAGCGAATACAGGCATGTCCACAGATATCTCCAAGCAGCCTCTACCACCAGCAGTCATCATCAGTGGCACGGTTTTTCACAATGCAGGTTTTTATGACATTTGCAGCTTCTGATATCAACTCATTCAGACATTTTCAGCCTACCTGAGAAAGCAGCTCTGAATCTGGAAGTGTATGTTACAACTACCATCATATAAATGTATTCGTTTCTCGTGCTAAGTAAATGTATACCAAATATGCCCTCTGATGTGCAAACAAAATAGAAAGAAAAGAAAAAAGAACAAATTAGTTTAAAGGTAGCCATCTCTGGGCTACATTTCTTGGTCTAGAGTCATCTTAGGAAACTCCAACATGCATTGCTGAGCTCATGGAAATAGATTCAAAGCTTTCATAGGTCTTACTTAAATGAGAGGTCACATACACATAGTGAAGGAAAGACAGGATGATTTTGCCATCCTCTTATTCATAATTCTCCTGCAGTTCATAGATTTTCAGGATGAGTGCTTGAGGGGGCCTGAGTTGGGAAGACTCAGCATCTCTATTTCAAACATCCCAGAGATGAGGAGGGATAGGATCTGCTGACTCAGGATTGCATAGGGACTCCAATGGATTTTCTGACTTACTATCATTTGGTAGAGAAAAGAGAGAGGGTTTTGGTCAGCTAAAATGCAGCTGTTATTTTGTTCAGTTATTCTCAATTTTTTCCTCCCCAGGAACAGGAAAGACAGTTTGGCAACTGTTTAGCCGGTTAGCTGAATATTAGTAGAGATTCAACTGGTTTGATTCCATAGTTTTCCTACCTAGTTGACATGGGAAAGGAGAAGCAGCAGATGAAAACCAACGGGTGATGGTTGGATGACATCACTCTTGGATCAATCTCAAGACCAAGGTTTTACAGTGTGATAAAGCAAATACATCACTGGATAAACATCTGACTGCAAGTAATTCTTAATGGTCATTGTGAAACCAGCAGGAAAGGATCAACAATTTAAAAAATAATTATAAGTAATAATAAAGCAATAGTTGGAAACAAACAAACAAAAAGACCCCATGAAAACAAAACAACACAAAAAGAATGAATACAGGTGGACACCAGAAATCCATATATACTGGAAAGTCTAATGAAATGTAAAATTATATATTAATTGGGTTAATTAATGGGTTAATAACTAATATTAATTCTTGCAGAGACTTAGGGACTTGCAGTTGACAAATCAGGAGTGCTGCATGTTACTGAGCTGCATTAGTGTCAGCATTCTGCTTTAAAAAAAAAGTAAAAGTCACAACCCTAAATGCAAAGTACCATCCCATGTTTGATTAAGATCTAAATAGAGATCTAGATTCAAAGACCCATATTTTTAGAAGGGAACAAACCTTGTAATTTTTGGTGAAGAAATGAGGGTTTTAAAATGAGCCCCTGATCTGAGTATCTGAAGAGTAATGCTGTAACAGTTTCATAATGTGGTATGGAAAATTCTGATGGAATGGTTGATAAATTGTAAGAATAAAGCATCCAAAGGTATAGTTTTGGGGAATTATAAGATTTTGGTGATTTTTCAGGCCAGGCTAAACACCCATCTGTTACGGAGTGCTTAGGGATAATGAAGTTAATTCTGCCATAATCCCAGGAAATGGACTACAAAATCTGTCAGGCACCTTTCACACTGAGTGCTTCTATGAAATACTTCACACATTATTTACATGGCAGGAAAAAAATAATATCTTGGGAGCCCTCAGTATTCTAAATGGG
Organism: Coracias cyanogaster; assembly: GCA_033124195.1. Taxonomy (NCBI): domain Eukaryota; kingdom Metazoa; phylum Chordata; class Aves; order Coraciiformes; family Coraciidae; genus Coracias; species Coracias cyanogaster. The sequence continues at coordinate 44,756 of JAVSBS010020434.1, read as the reverse complement.
AAGTAACACAAGTGCAGACCACAAATATTGGTTCTTTTTCATCCAAACTAAGTAGTTTTACCCTCCCCACGTGGCATTTATTTGGGTGGAAAAAAGGGACAAATGGATTAGGAGAGCGAGTGAATTGAATGAAGTACTATATGTAGCACTCAGAAGGCAGGTCAATAATTTTGGCATCAATATAGCACATGTAACATTAAGCACCAAATGACCAAGCATTCTCTGCAGTCAGACTTTGATGTTGGAAGGTGGGTGGGCCCCCAAGTCATCTCATGTTGCCTCATTGCATTTCCTTTAGAGCATTCCCCATCCTTAGCACATACTATTCCACGAACCAAGGGCGACTTCTTCCCCGGGCTCTCCTTAGTGGGTCTTTGACATCCTCTCTCCTAATTTTAGCTCTCTCCCCAACTGAAATATTTTTTTTTTCCATATTATATGAAGGATGGAGACCATCCTGCCAGGTGTATATTCCCCAAGTGTCACAACTCTACTCAAACGGTCTCTTATCAGGGTGCCCCTGAGCAGCAAGAGCTCATAACTCATTTGAATGGGAAACAGTTGGGGACTCGCCACACTTCTTCCTACGAGACTGTTGACACTGTTAGCAGCTGTTAGTGTCACTCTCATTTTTTACCATCTGGGACCATATCAAAATGTTACACACACATTCAGCAGTGCAGTCTCTCCTTTTTCAGTTTAATGGGAATTAAGCACAGACATCAAGGGGAAAATAAACTCCACAGTTGCTAAGTATTTTATATGTTCATTTTCTAAACTTGCGATGGTGGGAATAAAAAGAATTCAAGTTTAAGGCACTCCAGGAAAAATAATGTTCTCTCAAAGTCACTTAATACTAGTAATAGCATCATTTAACTATGCAAAACTTTATTCCACAGCAGGGCAATTAAAATCGCAGTACCACACTCTTAATTTAGGGGAACACAAAAACTTATAGCAATTTCTTGGTAATCTAGGCAAAATGAGATGGGCAAGCTCCATCTGATTCTCAGCAAACAACTGTCCACATTGCAAAACTGTGAAAACTTTGCTGGCAGACTCATCTTAGGAGGCCAAGAATGGAATAGACATAGACTCTAGAAACATGACTATACACAAATGGAGGAAGATGAAGATACCAGATCGCTGCTTTGTATAAGGCACAGCTTCTTCTCCTGAAACAGAAGGGAACTTCAATGCTAGATTAAGCTAGTATTTTTATGACACATTCACATAAGCACATGTCACTTGAAAATTAAAGTGCATAGAATATCACCTACTATACTTGCATTTTATTTCATACCAGGTGCCAGCAGCCATAACTTGTATATGTTGGCTGCAGTTTTTGTTCCACATTTTGAAAATAAAGATACAGCTCTTCATTTTTGAAATCTTGGATACCAGCAAGCAATTAGGATAAGTAAGTTATATGGGTTGTTTCATCTTTTCACTGTTTACAATTAACATACTGGCTATTGACAGGGAAAATGGTTCCATCAATGGATCACCCAGGCTCTGGGGTGACTCTCAGCTCTGGAGTATTTAGATACTGTGATTTAAGATGTCACCGTTGGCAGCTGTCACCCACCTCTAAACTTAGCAGCAGCAGGAATAATCTCGTGCCAGACCTTCAGCCACTGCAATTCAAAGCCTGACATATTTTCTTAAACCACCTTCATCACTTGGTCAATGCATCTGTGTCCCAGACTTACCCACCTGCCTGTGAATCACAGCAGCTGAAGATCTGGAGTACATTTACTCTCACTGCCCCTGCAAAAGAGGCAGTAGCCTTCGGGTCAGGAGTGAGCAGACAACTGCTGGTGACAGAAGCCCAACATGTCATCACTAGGACTACCCCACTGTAGGTACCACTACCACATCATGCTCAGGATGCAGTCATCACACAGTCACAGAGGCTGCAACCGGTCAGTCTGATGGTGTCCCAGGAGTAACTCTCCTCATAGTGCTAGTACAACTAACAAATTCTCCTTTGGGACAGAATGTATCACAAATATAGTTCAGGGAACTACAGGAGAGAGTCCAACAAAGGGCTACAAAAACGATTAGGGGACTGCAGCATCTCTCTTATGAGGAAAGCCTGAGAGACCTGGGTCTGTTTTGCCTGGAGAAGATAGGACTGAGAGGGGATCTTATCAATGTTTATAGATATCTAAAAGGTGAGTGTCAAGAGGACATGGCCAGTCTCAGTGGTGCCCAGCGATAGGACAAGGGGCAATGGACACAAACTAGAACACAGGAAGTTCCACCTAAACATGAGGGAAAACTTCTTCCCTTTGAGGGTAACAGTGCACTGGAACAGGCTGCCCATAGATGTTGTGGATTTTCCTTCTCTGGAGGCCTTCAAAACCCTCCTGGATGCATTCCTGTGGACTAGATCTCCAGAGATCCCTCCCAACCCCTTCCATTCTGTGAAACATTATTCTAAACCATGAGCTCTCTCTAATCAGTCCCTTTCAGTAGATCTCAACACTCTCATTCATTTGCAATGCTTAAGAAGCTGGATCTAAACAAAATAATTTACCATGCAGCAGTGGGTGGTGTATAAAATAACTGAGAAAGCTGAGATTGGCTATAAAATATATGCTCTGACAGCTTGCAAGCATTGTTTCTGATAAAACACATGCAGGCATACACACTTGTCCAAAAAATTCTCTCATATCCCAAAAAAATGAAACCAAGTAAGCATGATGTGTTCCTTTCTTCTGCAAATAATACTTCTTCCTTCATTCCCCACTCTTTGCTCCTCCCTCTCCATGTTTTTATTTCTTAAATTAAAAAAAAGAGAAAAGAAAAATAAGAACAGTGGTTAAGCTCTATCAGCCCTGAATTACTGTCACTAGCCAAAGCAGGACAATTACTTAGCTACTACTGCTTTATGATAGCAAAAAAAAAAACTAGAAAAGAAAATTATTTTGGAAGATCTTCCAGTCCCTGGACTACAGCTCATGGGAAGTCAGAGTGTATTTCCATGTAATTTTATAATAAGGACAGAAATTCATTCAAATTCTCATCTTGCAATAGTAAATGCTTTAAGAAAAATGTTTGGAAACAAAATTGTTTGGATTGAAAATGCTTCATTGGTTCCCCACGTTTCTGCAAGTTATAACATAATGAACCACAGTTATTTGTAATGAAAGGAAGAGGTGTTACTGCTGTAGGACCCGGTCTACCAGTTCTGCCACAGACTATGTCAAAGCTGCTGTTCATCTCAGAGAAGAAATAAACAGAGCCACAATACTGCAAGGAAAGGATTATTTCCTTTAGAGGCTGAATATTTAAAGTTCACAGAATCCACATGGAAGCTGGGAAGATGCTGTCTGAAGGACAGCTCAGTGAAATTAATGTCTTTATTTAAAATTAACTTATTAAAACAATCTTTACTGGTTTTCCTCATCCACCTCCACAGACTGTGAATCTTCAGCAACTCTAAAGAGAAGAGATGCATTCACAAAGCAAATATCTGAGCAGAGTTAAAACATGATCTTTGCAGCATTTCAGCCTCAGCTTAAAGGGTGGACTTTCCACCAACTGCTAAGAAGGAACTGCATTGCCCTGCCTACCAGCTCTTGAACAGGTGAGATGTACAAGTTAGAAGGAATTTATAAGTTTAACAGGATGAGATTTACCAGGCATAGTTCCTAGTAAAGACAACATAATCCAATCTAAAATAAGCCGCACAACTACACAAATTTCTTTCATAAAGGCTCAAGCCAGATTTAACGTAAGAGGAAACACACAGTTCTTCACTACTTCTGATAGACATAGAACTTACTGCTGTTGTTGGACTCCAGTACTAGATGACAGCAGCTGCAGGAGGAAGATTAAGCATATCTTGATAAATATCTAGACTAGTCCAACAGACTGAACTTCACCCACAATGTAGCAGCTCTCAAATTCCTAGCTTTTTACTTACTACGATGCATTGCGACTCAGTTTCTGCACTGTGGCTGCTTATCTTTGTAGTGCTGTAACAGAAACCAATTTAAACCAAAGCAACCAGCTTTCTATCACACCCAGCCACCCAACAAAAAATACGTTAGTAATCACTCTGATCTTGGTTACTTGCACAGCTCCTACACTGTTGAAGGTTTGTTTTTTTTTTTTCCTACAGGAGACAACACCAGAGCATGGCAAGAAATACCATCCCAGAGCTCTCCTCACTTAATCCTGACCACAAGCTTGTTTCCACACCATCCCTTCCTGCATGCTGCTACCTCTTGTTGTGAAGGCTGTGGCTTCCTATCAGGTCTGGTTAAGTGGAGTGTTTCCCAGGAAGGAGGCACAAAACCAATAAAGCAATTAGTGACCAATTAAATTAATTAACACTGTTTACCTATAGGAGAAAAGCAAGCCTTAAACGATTAGCGGTAAGTTTATTTTTAAGAGTAAAAAAGCCTTTTGAAAACACCTTCTGAGTGACAATGTTTGTTTATTGACAGCCATGCAGGTATTACATTTTTCTATCCTCTCCTAACTCAATTCAGATGTTGGCAGAGCAACTGGTCATTCAGAACAGAATATGCTTGATTCAAACATGGGAACCATTTTTCGCAGTAGCTATGGTTTAGTGCTGCGATCTTTTGCACTGATTGTGAGCTGATTTTAAATAATGATTACACCAGCAGTCCTGCTGAGAGTTAGGAATTATCAGCACCTGAGCAACAGCAGACAATTAACCTTTCTGTTCAGCTCCCCAAATAAAATATGAGAAAAATATTTCCTAGCCTTTAGATAGTGTCTTGTCAGTGCACGAGTTTGCGTACATGTTGGTATATGCTGCTATTAGCTTGGCACTGCTGGGGAAAAATGTCACATAACAGAAACCAGAGACAGATGTAAATTGCATCCATCTCATGTACGTAACTGTATATTTACATGCACACATTTCTTAGCCCTTGCCCTCAGGGTGGGTGAGGACAGACCAGACCAGGTCTCATTAAGACCAGTCGGTCGCAGCTCTGCACATAGAAACCACAAAGAGTAGAAGCATGTGGCTCTTGCAGTGGGGAAACTATGAATTTTTGCTCTATTCACATGAAACAGATGAAGGCCAAATGCATTTAATGCAGACCATCAAATACCAGACTCTTAGTCACACAAACATGGATAGGACTGAAAGTATTAACTCAAGGAATATGGAATTGAATCTCTTTAATTAGTAAAGTTTCTAATATTTACACTCTTCAAGAATTTCCTTTTGTCTGTGTAGGATCTAATAACACATCTTTATGTCTCTGCTACAAACCCTTCTTTTCTTTCCTAATGTATTGAAACGTTATCTTCTAGAAGCTCTTTCCTCTGGGTCTACTGCCCTTCAAGCGATTCCCTTAAATACATTAAGCATGACTAAAGGATCCCCAGGCTTGAAAAGCCTGCACAACAGATACTTCTTTCGAGTTATGATCAGCAAATTTTCTCATATAACAAAAAATGAAACCAGCTGAACACAGACGTTATTTTGCTGTGTAGTCAGTGTATTACGGAGTAAGTGGGACAAATCTGATCTCTGCCTCACATCAATCCAATGGCACATATACTGTGCTCATAGCTTTAAAGAAGCATGACGGAAATTTTATTTCACTATCTGTATACATAGATGATTTGCACACAGCTGATAAATAATGTCAAAATTAAAGATATGGTTTCTCCTCAGCACCTCTATCATGCTTGGACTCCAGTTTGTTCAAATTCTTTACAAAAATGGGAGAATAGCAAAAAGTGTTGATAATTGCTGATCTGGTTTCACCATATAAGTGCATAAGACCTATCAGATGCCTGTCTTAAGAAAAAAAAAAGATACTTATACATATATTATGTATCTATATCTAGATATTGATACATATATTTTAGAGATGAAGCAGATGAAGTAGTCCTTCTAAAAGTCAGAGAACTAGTATACAGATTTCTCAGCCCAAGAATGAAGACCACATTAACAGTATGCTTTTTAAGATAAATGGACCACTTAAATGATTATTCCATCTCCAATATAACTGCTAATAATATAACTCCTAATATATATAATAATATAATAATAATATAACTCCTAATTTTAATGAGACTGAAACTTTTTTCTTTCTTGACTTTTCAACATAGAAGATATTCTGAGACATGTTTATTTTTGTTTTCAAATAAATTCTTAACTCACATTATATTGTTAGAAAAAATTAATACGAATTTTCACAATTTTTTAAAACAGCCGAAACTTTGAACTTACAACTTTTAAATGATAAATTAAGCATTTCATAAAGAAGGATTCATAGCCTTTTCCTATAATCCCTGGGAATTTAAGAATATTAAATTAGTTAAATGAGGTTTCCCTATTTCACTTCATATATATATATATAATGAAAAACATATTTTAAAATATCAAATATGTAGAACTTGCAGAATAAAATATCATATTCAGCCTATTTTCAGACAGGTCTTCCTAGAATACCCACATAGTAAAAAAGCATGCAAAAAAATCCTGAAAAATTAGATTTTTTAATATTTTGACTAAAGAAGCATTTAACACAATAAGGATAAAAAGGCAGCACCCATAGATCTTGATATATATTAGCTTCTGTATAGTAAGAAATTATTGGAAAATGACCTGGTTTTCCTTGCTAAGATCAATATGAGCTACAAACTGAAGTTTTGTCTTAAAATTTTGTCAATTCATACAGAGAAGCTGCTACTGTTCTGTCTTAACCAGTATTGTTAAAAACAGTGGAATAGCAGGATATAAACTGTGAGGATGTGTACAGGCACTGCCAGACCTCCAGACAAATCCTCCCCACCTGGAATTGTTAACTGCAACAAAGTTTTGAGCTCCTCTTCAAACACATCGAATTCTGTTCACAGGAGCAATACAACATTGTCATTGTCCACCTCAACTGACCTCAACAACCTGGTAGCGTGGAAATGTGTGCAGAAAGTACACTCAGTAAAGAGGGTCCTGTGAGCTAAGACCCAAGCTCAATTCATTGGTCTTTCACAGGGTCTACCCACCATCTTTCAAGCAGTCTCACCTCAGTTTCTCCAGGTACCCACAAGGCTAAATTATACTTCCCTTTGGGGATGGATGCTGTGATGATAAATACCCTACAGATGCCCATCTGCAACAGAAATGGCACCACAAAGATAAAGAGTCATGTGGTGTGGCAGCCTTAGGCTTAGACTAGGGCAAGAACTTCTCATGGTCTGCCCTTACAGCTGGCACTGGAGCCTCCTTTATCCTATTATGCCCTGTAGACACTGAGGTACCTCAGGGAGAACACAGTCTTCTGCAGGGCACTAAAGGCTGAGAGGTTAAATTCTACTAAAGACTGTGCATGCCCTACTACACTATGCCAGCCAGGAGTATTTGAGACTTCTGGTGTTCTTTCTATAACACAAATGTTACCAAAAGCCAACCAGGGGCAGGGGCAGAATAACAATTTTAAAGATCTTGTTTAATATATGTTCTTTCCTATTAGTTGTCTGGGTTCTCTTTCATTGGTTGGACTACAAGAAGTTTTCTACATGGTCAATGATCTTGGCCAAGAAGGGCCAAAATTCAGGGTTTTTTAAATCGCTGACTTCATTCAGGTTACTATTTACACTGGAATTATATTTGACCCAACATCTTGAATGGTTCTCATCTACTCTCATTCAGTCTTTCATTAAGCTCAGTGTATCAGTGATCATCGGTTTCCTGTAGATTTTGATCTCCAACATTTATTTCATTAATGCTCTTGGTCTAATATGCTGACTTACTTTCGTAACAGAGAACAAGAGGCAACAAGCTCTTAGAAAAAAGCTATTTATGTCCTAGGATTATAATTACTCCATTTGTGATATTAAAGAGATTCCAGTCCCTAAAGATCATGGATATCTGCCACATCTATGTGGGCACATCTGAACTAGCTTTACGCCATTCCTAGTCTATAGACATGCAAAAACATAGCTCAGCATGAGTTAACTGCTTGGCTGCTCAAGCAGTTTTGTGGATATACTAGAAAATTTACCTTTTGTATACACAGGAATCAAGCATCATGACCTTACAGTGGAAATACAAGAACAACAGTAGTGTTTTCTAACATCTAACATTTAAAACCATGTTGAGGGACCATCAGCACTCACAAATAGCAAGTTAGTCTTTGAAATCAATGGGATTTTAAAGGAATGAATATTCCCACTGAGCTACTTCATTTCATCTGTAAGTTTGGAACTGACCACAGTGAAATCGGTATGAAAACCACTTTTTGAAGGAACTGGTACAACAGGGAGAAACTCATAGTATCGGAAGAGTTTGGGTTTGACCTGCTGTTTCTGAACTCCAAGTGAGTTTCATCACTGAGATAAATGAAAATACCATCAGACCAGAGTCTTTTTGAAAAAACCACCTGCAAAGGAGAAATTCAGTATCCTGTTCACATGAAGATTCTGTACACAACAAGTTCCTGTCAGTTAAACCAAATTTTAATAATAAATAGCAGTGGTATTTTTCATCAGTGTTTCTTCCTGCATCATAACTACATCTCTACAAAAATTTCACCAGAAAGTATGGGACCTATTGACTTTATTTTTTGCCCAGTGTGGCATTTGAGTAGGCCTTAGAAGGCCCCCAAAAGGGCATAATTCCAGCACTTAGTATTGCCAGAGCGATGCTGTAGAAACCTTAATCAGGGTTCTTACTCAGATTGAAATATATCCCGGTTAAGCGACCATCCCATTTAAGCAAAGTTTTCCTGAACCGTCACTTAATGTAAACCAAATGTCCTCTGCAACTCCTTCCTTCTACTGAAGCATTTTGACCCTTAGCCACCATATTAACACCTCTAATTGTAACTGACAGGGCAATTTCCTGGTTGCCATTTTGCGAGACAAGCAGTGAACACTAGCCACAAGCAATTTATGACCTTTGACTGTCATATTAACGCTTTTAATTGTAACTGACAGGGCAGTTAGGCTAAAAAGTGTCCCAGCAAAGCAGTTCAGGCAGTACTGAACGTCCCACTAAAGCAAAGGAAAGAGCATCAAGTCATTAAGGTGGGGGGAGTGATATGGAGAAAGAAGAGGTGATACCTGAGGCTGGACAATCATCAAACTGCTGGTAATTTTCACTGACTATTTTTTGCTTCAATTTGCCATCACATTCTCTGCTAAAACCTAAATTATTTTAGTGAATGAGTGGAATTTAATTTTGACTTTTGAAGAACATTCCCCAAAACATTTGAATTAAAAATATTTTCAGGATTCCCCCTTATTGATGACATAATATTTAACTTCAACAAATTCCACATTCTTTGATGAAAAAGTCAGTTCCTCAGCATTTCATGTTTGAAAACATAAATGTTTAAACAAAACCAATTATCCAGAGTCTTAGAAAGTATGCGGAGTAGGCACCTCTGGACAACAGATGCTGAAACATTCTATAACATGAGACCAAATAAGCAAAAGGTTATCTCAACTGGAAGAGGAGAGTGCTGTGGAGGACTTACATTCACTTTTGGTAAGCCGGCCTTCAGAGACTGTAATATGGTACTCACAAACATTTGAGCAGGTCTGATATCATTCAGCAGCAGGTAAGGGGACTAATCAGATGCTAGGAAGTTTCTACCTTATATATATATTTCAGTCCTACATGCATAAATACTGATCATTAAATTTGAGAATTTGTCTGATCTGACCTATAGATGGGTCATATTCAGCTAAAATAAAGCTACTGGTTACTTCCTTATTACAATCTATCAATCCTTTTTCCTTCTAGGGAAAAAGTAAAGCACTACTGTCAACTTGAAACCTAAGCAATGCCTGTAAGAATACAATAGAAGCTATTTTCAGCTTTAAATGTCATGTCAAATCAGCCAAATAACTTTTTTAAATTTCCAAGCACTTTCTAGCTCTCCAAGTTTTCCTTTCCCACTGTGTCCCTAAAGAGAAAATGGAGAAATTCCCATTAAGTCTAGAAAAACTTACTAGCCAAAGTGTTACCAAACACAGAAAGTCAGGAAACTGAGCAGCTGACAGAGATTCTAGTCCAAGGGTGCATTTCCACGCATACCTCTTTTGGTAGCAAAGCTAGCTTTCCCCCTGCATTCATCATCACGTTCACAGAGCAGCCCTACAAACAGCATGTCAGCTTAACTGAGAATGAAATTACACATTATAGACAACAGACAGACTTGCAGACACCAGTACAGGAAGATCTTCCTTCTATTCTTACTTTCAATTACCTTCTCCAGGCTTGACCTGACCCTTCACATGTGCCAGCAGGAGCATGTCTCTGCTGAGCCAGTTCAGCTCACTACCCTCTGCAAAAACACACAGACACTTTTTGGTGGGATTACTTTTCTTCCAGCTTAGTGAGTTGAATCTGCTCAAGTTCCCCTGAGAGGGGCAGGGCTGCACGGCCATCAGAGGGGAGATGGGGGAAGGAGGGATACAAGCCCTTGTTTTTGGAGACACCGCAACAGATTTAGGGTTAGTGAAGCTCAAAGAATAATGTGCAACTTCATCCTGAAATACAGTTACAGAGAGAGTTTTGCCAACAAAAGACATACATAGCACTATATAGGGTGTGTTTTTTTGTTATTGTCACAGGATTTTATATGTTATCTTAACGGTAACAGAAATGTAATTAAGTATTTTGTTATTTTTAAAGTACCCAAGTAACAAAGGAGCCTGTGTCTTATTTTTAGAAATGCCTTATGATGACCTTCACAGCAACATACAATCCTTCAGTGACTCCTCCTAATGGTCTTCAGTGTCCTTGAACATGTTTACTGGCTCAGAAGTGATCATAAATGAGAAGTGGAATTGTGTTCTTTCAAATCTCTTGACATAGAAAGAGACCCAGACTGCAGACTGTCTCCTGCAGACCCTCAACTTAATATTTCCTAAATACTAGCTCATGGTTTAAGATACACTGCTGTATCTTAGAAAACATTTAAGCTATGTAACTTCATGAATACAACTGAATGAAGGAGAAGAAGTTGTACTAATGTAGTATCACAACAGAGAAAATTTATTTATTGAAGCTTTTTCTTTTTGACATTATCAGTTTGATCTGATTCTGGCCGTTGACATTCAGGTGCTTTCACTTTGCCATGCACTCTCTCATTTAAGGATAAATGAGATGTTGGCACATGAGCCTTAAGCTCAGCCTAAATTTAAGCAGCAAAGTGCAGCTTCTCAACAGCGGTTAGATTTGGGGAAGAGAAAAAATTCACATCACTTGCAGATTACACACGGCCATGTAGCATGAAAGTTAGTGACAAATTATGTAGGGAAGACCAAACCTGGGGGGTTTTTTATAATTAAACTTACAAACAAAAAAGAATTTGAGGGGAGGGTAGCCACAAATATTCACCTGCTACTGAGGCCTTTGCTGTGACCAGAGAAAGCAAATAATAAGGAAGCCTCTATTGTTGATAACTTTTTCTAAAAAGTATTTATCAGTAAATCTAAATCACCCATACCTACCTTGTTAGGTGTTTTCAGCTGAATACACTCTTGATCCAGGTATCGCTTTCTAAAAAAGCCATTAAAAACAAACCTAATCCCCCACTACGTCTTTCCATTAATAGCACAATAGACTATAAAATTAGAAAAAAACCTCAGAAAATGTTATAAAGAAAACTGAGATGAAAAGTACTATTCCTCACCTTTTCCTGTCCTTTCTTATTAGCCAAAATATTCTGCTTTGCTGCTTGTATTTAGACATATAACCTGTAAATAGGTTTCTAATTTTCTGATTTCTCTATCAGTGTGTGATAGTAATTTAATTAAGAATTTAACAGCACCTTCGAAAAAAATGGTACTCTTCAGAACCAAAACCTAATTCAAGTCCCTAATGTCAGGCAAATCTTTCTGTCTTTGCATTATTGCTTGAGAGAACATAAACAAACTGTAAGACACAACTGTTTGACAAGGACATACTCTAAATTGCTACCTGCTTAATAAGCCTCTATGGAGAGCCTAAGCTGTTTCAGATGAGAGTAGATGTTTGATCAGATGCATGAAGGTTATTTTAAGTAAGCATGCAACTATCTTGTCTGGTCTTTCAACAGCTAGATACTTCTACAGAGATCCATGGGAATACGGGGATTTCCACTTTAGTAGACTTTGCAAGGGTCCTGGAGGACTTGCTAAGAATGCTAAATAAACAAGGTCTCTCATTCCACCCAGCCACAAAGAGCTAACAAGCCCCCACACCCCCCTCCCTGTCCTCGGGGGGCTATACCTCCCACCAGCAGCCCACACTCATCAATACACAGGAGCCCCAGATATCACACACCAGACCCTACTGTGATGAGCAAACACCAATCAACAGCCCCATTAGCCTCCAGAGGCCAGTCTGGCTTGTTTACAGTAAATACCAGAGCGCTGGCAGTGGAGAACTGCACAGGAAATGCTGAGGAGGCTTTTCCCCCTTCTGGTTCAGGCCCATTTGGAAGTTCGAGGTGTGCATGCAGAGGAGCCCTGGGTTTTGTTTTCTTCTCTTTAAAAAAGAAAACAAGACTGGTGAAAATGCAGTCGTTAGAAGTTACAGCAATTTAGGATTTCTTTTTTTTGTTACAGAGCCTTCAGTCAAAATTACGACGTCTTCAAAAGTAAGCAACTTATGATGAACAATATATAGTGTTTTACATGGGAGGGAGCGTTTTATCAAGGGAGAGTGCTAGCTTTCATTAACTAACCATTACCCAGCTTTATTCAGATGTGTGGTATTGTTCTCCAGCCCTTCAACCTTTTGCAGTAACATGTACTAAGTGCATTGGAATCACCAAGTTTGGCCTCCAGACCTGGCAGAGAGTGGAAGGGATTTGAGCAAATGCTACAGCTTACAGAAAAGGGCGAGACATTGGGAGAGGTTTAGGGAGAAGGTCCAAGAAAGTTTGAAATCCACCCTGTGTGGTGTTACCAGCTTACTGGCACATCAGGGTGAGTGCTCCTCTCCAAGACAACAAGGGGGAAAGATTGCTTCCTCCTCAGCACACACTTTGCATACAGCCTGGTGACTCGCTCTGTTTGGAGACTGGATTCGCTTCTGACCCTTTGTTAACAAAGACAATATAATTTATTATTCATACATATCTGTAGTCGGAAGACGTGCACTGCAAGTAGCTGATCTCATTCTTTGCTCAAGCAACACGTGACTCGAACATTGTTCTGAATGTTGCTCTCTTCCTTGGAAGCAAGGATTGAATAGAAAGGAAAGTCTTAGTAGCCCGCAGAAATTAACTTGAGCTTGAGCTCATGGGGAGAATTGAGTTTCTTATCTTGTGGGGCTGAGGTGAGCTGTGAAATGGTAGTCGAAGGGTGTCTACTAAAGCAATCTCTGGAGTGGCTAAATACATGGGGAAATGTAAGGGGAAACAGGGCAATGGAAAGGAAACTGTATGTTTTGTTAGTCAATTTTCAGAATAAAAAGCCAGCAAATAATTCGTGTAAGATGCTTATTGCCAGTCATTTTTGTTTTACTAAGACTTGACAAAATTTTTCCTCGCATGATGCAATGAAGTTTCTATGTAGGACATGCATCAATTTCTTCTGAAATCCCTAAAAGCTCTGAATCAACTGCTGGGCATGTTTGTAACACTTCAGATGATCCCCTCTCATCACCTCAAAAGAATGCTTACTTTCCAAAAAGGGATAAGGAGGGAAGTCTGTTATTACAGTTAACCAAACAACAAATTACATGTCAGCAACTACGTAACCACAGCATTCAGATGTCAAAAAATAACTGGGCAAAAGCATTGAAATTTCAAAACTAATTTTCAAGATGTTTCAACCTTGTGGTATATGTTTCTATCTATAACCCCTGGCTATTGGACTCTTTTTCAAGTAATACGCATAATGCATTCAAACCCCTGGGTGTTTGAGTACACCAGCAGGAGCAGTTTTGAGATACAGTGACACAACGATACATGGATTAATTTTACATGGTAAAATGTTTATAGAAACTGGATTGAAAGAGCTTCTCGGTGGTTACACCTCTTCATCCATCCTTCCATTAACTTAATTAAGCTAACTCGTAAGCTTACAAGCCTGGGGGACTGAGAGAACTTGATCTGAAAAGAAAAATAAAGGGTTTAATCACCAGGCCAGATTTTCCAAGTTGTCATGGCTCTAGTGTTTATACCCTGCACACTTATATAAACCCAAACTTCCATTACTTGCCTGAGAGTCTCAGATCAATATTATAGATAAAGGTAAAGCTTAAGGTAAACGATTACCCTATAAGATGATGGGAATAGTAATTTTAGTGAACTTCAAATACATTAGGATACAGTAAGCTCACACAGACATAATAAATTCATCAGCTATTTCTGCTGATTGATTTGTATTCCAGTTTAATTAGCCATGAAAGAGTCAATTTTTTTCTGAAACTTTCCCTCCCCCCCTTTTTTGTTACAGATCATTGCCACAAAGGATAATCCCCAGCTGTCAAGTTAAGGAAATTTAAAAGGTAGGTTCTAAAAAAATCGTTACCAGTTGTGAATTCATTTTCATATAGACTAGTTATACTTACTTCCTGATTAATTTTGTTTGAAAATGGCATCCAAAAATTAACTGATACCCTTAAACTATTGTTTTAAAATGGGATTTAAAATACTTAGCAAGCAGAGTAGCTTGATGTAGTGGAGACAACGACACATAGAAAGGCAGAGGTGCTGTGGAGTGGCACAAAACCTATAATCTTGCTCTCGCTTAACTGTCAGCAACCAACTTCAAATAACACAAAATGAACACTGCAGATCTGTATGGCATAACAAAGGACAAAAACATTTGCCATAAAGGGGATACTTTCTTCCTGAAAAATAAGTAAACAAACCAGTGCCACAAATGAGTTCAGAAAATTCACAAAGAGTATCCCTGTTTGTTTTAACTTGCCACTACAAAAGAAGAGGCAAGGAACAATAGTGCGGTCCAGCTGTTGTTTTTCTTGAAGAAGTCCCAGCTCCCCATGCAGAGAAACTACACTTGAGATGAGCTGGCTGAGACAAATGTTCTGTCTACACTTTAAATGGCAGCTGGTTATTAAATGACTCCCAATAGGATGAACACTTGCTATTGACAATAAGGTAATATAAGGACCATGCAGAGCAATCAGGATGGGAATGTGAATGAAAAATCTTTAATCTGAAATTACAGCTGTCAGGGTTATATTATAAAACATGAAAGTTGCATCTGCACTTAGAATTAATGTGTCCCAAAAGCCAAGTTTCTCATAAAGTGCATCTTGCAGATACATCTTTTATAAATAGACTACTGGTCTTCCATAAATCAAACCGAACTGTAGCCTATACTAAGGAATTAAAAGGGTCATCTCTTCTGGGGTTGGAATTTGTTGAACAGTATTTGGGAAAAATGAACATTGATTTACAAAGTCCAACAGACACTGGTAGTAGTGTTACTTTCTAACGATACTCACTGACTCAAATGTGTCAAACAAATTACTTCAGTTCTTTTATTACTAGCCTCAACATGTAAAAGCATCTTTTCAAAATAAGAAAGCATTTTCAAAAGAGCCGCTATCTAACAATCTGAGTTGACAGACTGTTGAGCAAGCAAATGTAGTACTTTTTATTTACACACAGGTCAGATAAACAAGCGAGCTCCATGAATGGGCATGCTAAACCTAGTTTGATGGAAACAGTTTAAGACCAGACATAAGGCAAAATTAGTTATCTGCTCTATTCCATGGCCCCATAGCTCACGAGGATCACTTCAGTTCATTTCCCATGAAAGGGCAGAGCCATTTCCATAGGCTGAATGTTTGCATACATTTTTTTGACAGTTCGTCTTGTGATAGAGTCATATTTATGTATTTGGTGATACCTGTGTTTTGATCATTTCCATAAGCCAGTATTAAAAGGTCCCCAAAGTCAAATTGCCACTCACAAATTCTTTAATGATTTGTGAGAAATAAACCACCTTTGATACTAGCCCAGTGTATACAGTAACAAGGGTTAGAAATTAGCTAGGAAGATTGGCTGCAGCTGACAAAAGCTTTAAAACCAGTAACCAGAACGATGCATATTATGAAGAATTGTATACCCCCTCCTACACTCTTCGTACAGACAAATTTTCAAATGCAAATCTGTAGCAAATATGAGCCTAAAAGTAGAATTCCAATGTATATATTCTTCTTCTTAATTGGGGGTTTGGGTGATGATTTGGTGAAGAATGAGAGGTCATGAGCTTCCTAGTCCCTCTGTTCTTATTAACCAAGTCCTCTGCACTCCTGAGGAAGCTAAGGGGCTCAAGTCTGAACATTTGCCTTAGCTTCCACCAAAAGCCAATTTATTACCATTTAGGTTCTTCCTGCCTTCTTACACCCCTACCAAAATGCTGTCAAGATGCAAGAGCTAAATCCTCTGTGATGAATCTGCTTCTTCCCCTGGAAGAAGCCAGCATACTGCATGCCAGTGTTAACAGACCATTGGGGTAATTGACATTAAAAAAAAAAAAAAAAAAAAAAAAGAAAAATTAGCTATATGGCCAGGAAGGGATTCTATGAAAGAAATTCATTAATTTAATTTACATAAGTAGTTCTTTGAACTCAGGTAAAAAGTGTATGCTATTTTCCCTCATTAGGAATACAGTGGATACTTTCAGATTGGCTGATGAACTTTTATAACATAACTGCAGAAATCTGTTGCCTGATTGCAAATCAAGAGATCCACTATTTCTGCTGTGTAATACCAAAAATTAGGTTTTGTAAGCCTGAAGGTGATGACTAACCAAAAGAAATAATTAAAACATTTTAGAATAGCACATTAAAAGTTACTCATGTCTTCCCTGCAGCCTGATTAATGAGAGTAGACATAGCATTCTGAAATTAACTCTCAATTCAATTAAGAGGTTTTTTTTTCCTCCATCTCACTACATTCAGAAAGTTAGTTATATGTTTTCTGGCATTATCCAGCAATCGCAAGCCTTTGGGATGTGGTAAACGAAAGTCTGAAAGAGAACCTTGAATAAACAGGTGACAGAAGGCTTCAAAATGACATTTTTCAGATGTGAATTTGCTCATGCATTTTCAAAGATACAGCATTTTTCTCTTCAAATTCCAAATTATTTTATATCATGTCTCAGTTTTGTTAAACTTATCACGTTTCACTCTTGAAGTGCCTCAGACCAGGGTGTTGAGTTCCCTCTAGGTATCAGCTGAAAAGGATATTAGCATCTGTGCTGCAGGCACATATAATCATTTTCATTTGTCAAACGTTTCTCTGATAACTCTCCCTGAGAGTTATCAGGTACAATAGTAAGTCAGCCTACAATAATGTGGAACAACATGTGTAAGTCTAACTCTGAAGGAAGAAATAATATTTGATAAAGAAATTAAGTTGTCTAAAAAACACAAGGAAACAATTTCAAGATTATGATCGAGATTAACAGAGATCCATGAAGAAAAACAAAAATATTTTTAAGGGTTCCAACCAAACAAATGAAGATACCAAGTTATCAGAGTCAGTAAATTAACACAGTCCTCCTAAAAACAGGTACAAAAAAAAAAAAATTCCATATAATTTCATTGTTCAGTCAGTTCCCTATGTAAACTGAGGAAACCAAAAAAAGATAATAATTCATTATCAAATCTCCGGGTGTGAATTTATTCCAGGGTAGGCAGCCCTGAGCATCCTTCCTATATACAGTGAACAAAAAAAAAACCTCAAACCCTCTGCAAAATTGAAGATGGAAAGCAGAGAATGCATACATGCATCTGAGTTTTGTTACCTGGCCCATTTATTTGTCTTATCTATCTGGGAGGTCTTGTCTTTTAAAGATTTTAAGCTCTTCAGAGTGGAGGCCATCATTATCTTATATGTTTGCTCAGTGTCTAGCATACAAGAGTGGCTGACAGCTCTAGGCCACAAATACAATTAGGATTTAAATAAAGAGTTAATTTGGGTTTGTAACCAGACTCATGTGAAAGGGCACTGCAGTAGTGATGACTCTATAACAGAGAGGGAAGCAGAGAGTCTTTCATACTTTTGGAATACCTTAGGAATTATTTGCAACAGCAAACGGGAAAAAAATGGAAACAGAAAAAGCCTTCAGACAGCTAAAACAAACAAGAAAACAGACTTGAAGCTCTGAATGAATACAATTTTTTCACCTATCTAGGTTCTTTGGTTCACAAGCACAGCTGTATTTAGCATGTTGAGAAATCCAGGAACCGGTTCAATAAAAAAGGTAACACTGCTACCTGAGTGGGACCATCGGCTCTCTCTGTCTGAAAATTTAAGATCTTACACATATGGAAAAAAGCAACCCTAAAGAAGCAAAATCTCCAGGGTGTAGCCTCCTGTATCTCCAGCAGAATGAATATCTCAGATTATGGTGTCCAGCCTTGCAACACATATGTCCTTTCTGAGATGCTTTGTGAATGCTACTTTGGGCCATTAGGTCACGTTTTCAAGGCTTCATGCTGTTGCTCCTTTTACGTGATGATAAAGCTTTGTTCTACCAACATTTTAAGCACTGGATTTATATTCCAAGAACTTTGAAGCACAAAGAGAAAGGCATGGAACTGTAATTTGTAAATCTCTTGAGAGTAGGATAAGTAACTGAGCGCTTCCAACCAGGAGAAGTGGTCCCACACGCATTTAAGATGTCAGGCAAACCTTACTAAGTACCCAGCAATACTTGAATATTCTCTATTCCACTTGAAGCAAAACTGCAGACAATTTGTTTGCTCTCTGTAACAAATGCTACTGCACAGTTGAAATATCAAAGTGCTCTTTGTATCTGAGGCATAGCTTCTTTGGACACCATGTTTCCCACTCAAACAAGTGGCCACATTTTTCTCTTAGTCGAACAACGAGGGCTGGAAGTCCTATAGTAGGAAACGTGCCAGACAGATAAATTACACAGCAAATGCAAACAAACTCTTCCCTGTCTACACCTAAAGGCTGCCTGTTGTCTATTAGTAGTTGTTTCAGCCAATCTCTGACTTGAGGAAGAGAAGAAGAAAAAAGGAAATTAAAAGAGGCAGGAGCAAGGGCTGATGCCCCAGAGATGAGCACAGCACTGTACTACTCATTGAATGAAGAATCCAGACAATTTTGAAAATTAATTCATTTGATAAAATGAAATTCCTTGTGAACTGAGAGGAGCACCCTCAAAATGAGATCTAGCTCTTAAGTAGAGTGAAGGAATATGACAGAATTTTGCCACAATTTTATCATGATGTTTGGACTTTGAAGATGAACCTCCAGTCAGCGAAAACAGTATTCCCTGCCTTATTCGTGTTACCCCCTTTGTCTAGTCAAATAAGTCTTAATAAATTAAGTAATATCGCACAAATCTGGCAAGAAGCATGTCCTAAAAGAACAGATTTTCCTCTTTAAAGAGCTTCTATTATTCTTCACAGAGAACATTTTTGAAACAACTTTTCCAACACTTCCTTACTCTTAGACCAGATGAGTCAAAAGCTAAAACTTTCAGCACACCTCCTAAATCCAACTGACTGCCCCCAGTATCTCCTCTTTCTTCCTTGACCATGGTCCAACCAGAAGCAGAGGCTGTGGTGCAAAGGCATTGCCTAGCGCCTGCCAGCTCCAGGGCTGCTTGGCACCCAGAGAACATCAGCCAGGTGATTTTTTTTCTTTAAAATCAGATTCCCAGAGCATTCAGTGAGGGAGTCCCTGGCTCTGAGCACTACCATGGAAAAAAGAAAAGCAGTTGTTGCACTCACAAGATAACGAGCCCAGACAGCCGGCATAGCAGCACCCAAGTAGACATGGCTTTAGAAAGGGGAGCAGGGCTCCATTTTTCCTCCTCTCTTCTCTCCTGCTGTTCAAGGGGTGCTCACATGGAAGTGCAGGAAGAAGGACTGTCAGGGCAGAGCAGGAGAGGGAAGAGGCCACCGTAGTTTTGCTTCAAATATTTCAAACACAACCCATCTCAGAAAAGGGTTCCTGCTCAGATGGATATTTATAAATAAAGCTGTGCAGACCTGTGTGGCGCACTAACTGTATTTTC
Organism: Coracias cyanogaster; assembly: GCA_033124195.1. NCBI lineage: Eukaryota > Metazoa > Chordata > Aves > Coraciiformes > Coraciidae > Coracias > Coracias cyanogaster. Next base: position 24,770 of record JAVSBS010020434.1, on the reverse strand, counting down.
CACACTGGCATATATTGCATTTGGAAAGTAATTGTTCTGGATATCTTTTTCCAAGAAAAGTATGCCAAAAATCTTAAATACATTCAATGTCATCTTACTGTGAACCAAGTTAATCCTGTGAAGTTATTGTTATTGTTTCAATTATATGAAACAAACTACTGTAAGGGAGTAAATTACCAAGAAAATCAATTACGATCTAATCAATACAATCAAATTTGTATTACAATTCATACTTTAAATCACAAAATGTTCTCACACAAGCTGCAGCTTATTTTCTAAAAAGGGTTGACATGGCATTTTGTCTTGCATTTGAAAGCTATCTTTTCCTATTAATTTGCTTTGAATAAACATGCAAAAGATGAAGAAAATCAAAAGGAAGTTCTTGTTCATGCTTCTCCCACACATCTTCAGCTGTGTGTGCAAGCAGTTCAAACATGCAAATGCAGTTTGGAGGAAATTCGACATCTCTATTATAGATGAAAGGTAAACAAAAGCAGATGAAGGATTAGTGCAATTCCAAATTTAAGATATTGCTCTCAGTGACTTATAATAAAGTGGTGTTGCATACGGTGGCATGTTTTAGATGACATTTCAATTGTACAAGCAATTTGCATTCTATCTGACATTAAATAACGTTCTCATTATTATGAATTCCGGCAGCATCCCCGTCTCCGCAGCATAAAGATATGAACTGCGAGGCACATCTTAATGAAGGGAGTAAGTTTTCCTGTCAATCTGAAATGTGAGACAAGGCTGTACCTGGGCTAAACCTCCAGTAACATTATTGTGAGTTGCCCACTTCTGACATAGTACAAATCTTCAGCTAAAGCATTCTTCTTATTAAATAAGGATCTATAACTGAATACATGTATCTGTAATATCACTACAATCCAAAGAAAATTAAAAGACAGATTATGTCCAGGATATTACATGCACCACCACAGAGCACTGCGAGAATCTGGTATGATCCTGTTGCTAAGATACCTGGCTAATGCCACGGAAACAAGCCCTTCGTACTAATCTAGCACAATCCATTCATGCTTCCACATATTTTGGCAGGGGAAAGTAGGAGTCCACTGACAATGGCTTGGGATATTGCTAGCCAGCGCTCCTGAATTTATACATTTTTTATCTCTTGCTGGTAAGCTTCAGCAATCTGAGTGAAATAAGAAATGTAACACTCTGTTAATGGCATTTGGTTGCTTTATGCCATTTAAAACAAGTAAGATTACTTTTTATCCTCCTGCATAGTCAATAAAAGTTGCTTAAAAAGGTAATTATTTAAGTGCTTTTGGTTGTAAAATTGTGGTGCTCCCAAAAATGACTGCCCTTAATCTTTGTGATTTATACTGTAATATGCACATAAATGACTAACCGCATTTGCTGTCTCCATTGCTGTCTTCAAGGAGACTCTAATATAACAGTTTCCTTGGGTGCATACTGAATAAGCAATCAGAAGAATAAAGTGGAATTATTTTAACACAAATAACTCACAAGACTGTACTATTTAAAACTGCTTTGCGGCTCTAAACCCACCAGTAGCTCTTTGCCCGACAGACTAAAAAAAAAGTGAGGAAAAAAGGAGAGGGGGGGAAAGAAAGAAAGAAAAAAAAAAAGTAAAGACTAGTCAGTTCGTGAATGTGTGTAAAAATCTTACATGGGAGAAAACTGCTTTGTCCAACAGCCTGGCTAGACTGCAAACTTATGGTCAAGCAAAGAGCAAAGCAAGTGTTACACCTATCCTTTTTAAATATAAGAGAGACGTGTCTTCAGTGATGAAAGTGTACTCCAATAAAATGTTCCTACTGTAAATCCAACAAGAATTAAAAGAGAATGTAAACGCACTCCTCATCTTTTCTGCAATGTGATCTCTCCTAAGCATCAGTGACAGTAGCTCTGTTGAGCTCAAGTTATGATAACAATAACTTTTGCAGATGTTCATAGCTGTCAAGTATTATTCACTAAGATGTCAGAAGATGTGATAAAAAGTAAAAACAGAAGAATTCCTCTGTAGTAATCAGTTGAAGTCAGGAAGGCAGAGGTCACATATTAATCTCTAACTATAAAACAGTGAGCTGTAGAGGAATAATGGAAATATTATATTGGAACAAGCAAGCAATTGTGCATGTGTGTGCATGCCTACATGTACATGAATAAGCGAAAGAAAGATGCTTGTATTTCCACACTACATTTGCTTTCAATTCATTCATATTACAGATGTCACGTATGTTTTCCTGAAAGGAATGCGTGCATCTCAGATAACAGCACCTAGAAATTGTGTTGTTTCATTAACTTTTTTAAATTTTAATTTTTTTTTTTAAATTGTTTTCCACTCCACAGACTCCCAAGGTCATTTTGCAAGCTTTCTGTGGCAGGAAACCTTATGGGTTCCCAGCATCATTTACAGGATTATGACTATTGCATGTCATGCCATACTCTTTGTTACTGTTGGAAAAACACGTTACTGTTATTGATATAGGCCACATAAGATGCAAAAACAATGTATGAGCAAGTGTCTATTCCTTTATTCAGAATGCTTTATATCTTTTGAAGTCCTCTGGGACTTCGTTGTAGTAAAACTATTTCTGAATAACTACCTTAGGGCAACAAACAAGGGTAACTGTATTATAAAACAGGAGATTGTTCGTGACAAAGAAGAAATAAATCAATAACAGGTGCAAGTATCTCAGAAACTGTTACTCCAACATAAATTGTCCCTGTAAGAAGGACAGAAAAATGTTTTTACAAACCTTTTACTTTTTTCAATTCTCACTGGAATCCAAGTCAGAAGAGAAAATGGCTGTTTGCTTAGAATAAAGTGTCTGAGCTATCTATGTGAACCTGACTGTAATGGCAAAGGATGGTGCGGATCAATATCCATCTTCTTCATTCCTGAAGTAATAACTTTCAATAGGAAAATCTATTTACTTTTACTTACCTTTATTTTATTTCATTTTGCTTTAAAGAAGTCCATTCCAGGGGGAGGGTTTAGATTGCAAACAGCAGTTAACAAACTGATGGTTTAACTAAGGACCACAGGCCAGTAGGCATGTTACCATTCCCTGTAGCCATTGGTTAGGGTTAAGAAGAAACACATTTACTTGGAAAATGTATTTATTATATAAACAATGAGTATTATAAGCCATTTAACGCATACAACCTTCTTATGTATAGCGCCTGTTGGAAAGGTCAGTCAGAATCAAAGGGTAATTTGTCTAATCCTTATTTACAACATGCCCAGAACTGGCCAAGTCTCTCTCCCGCAGAAGCAAACATTCCCAGGAATGACATGGCAGCAAACAGCTCCCTTTCCAGCCCCAACCCCAGGCATTGACACAGCCTTTTCCTAGGAGCTGCTGTCCACCACAGCCAGCTTGTGTATTATTACACCAGGGAAAGTCTGCTGTGTGCAAGCGGCCAGCGTGAAATCGTATTTTTCCCCCTCAAAACGTGGGGTGGATCCCACAGCTCTTCTGGACAAACTTCTCAGGTCCACATATTTTCAAAAAAGGCAAACAAAACAAATGAAATGGGAAAAGAAAGAGAGAAAGACAAAGCAGACATGTATTTTCCACTTACATAAATTCACTTTCAGCAAATTTACTTTCTCAAGATAAATTATATGGTTGATATGACCTTAAATGTTATATTGTTCATATTAATCAAAACAGTATATTAATTCACTTTTCTCTGTACCTCCCAAATGACTGTCAGAAACAAAACTTTATGACAGCGCTTCCAGAATCACCTGATATTTTCTATTATTAGGGGGTTTTATTTTAATTATGCACTAAAACACTGTATCAGATAGCACAGCATCTTTCTAGTAAATGCCATTTTCAAACTTCATTATCTAGAGCACAGTAGAAGGCTTACTCATTTCAATTCAGTTGAGAAACCAAAGCTCATTAGAAATTTAAAATATTTAAAAGTACATTTGTGTTTTCTGCAGTCACCGCTTTCCCTCCCTACTGCTAAAATCACCTAAACCAAAATTAAATCAAGACTGCAATTTACCCCTTGCTTAATATTTACAAGCAACCATCTGTCTTTCTATAATACAAATTTTTGTGACTGTGGTAGCAACAGCATCCCTCGCTATTCACAACCATGTCAATCTTGAAGTCCAAATAAAAGAGACTGCAGGAGAGACTAGAAAGACAACACTTTATTCACACTGCGAATTTTATTAATAATAATTGCTAATTAATCTTAACTGAAGAAGCAGTGCAAAACCTCATGTCTGAATTCCAGGTTCTTCTATAAATCTCAGAGCACTCAGAGTGTGTATTTGTAACTAAGAAAGAGATCACCGGCATTAAAACCCTGCTTATATCAGCTCCAGGATGGGAAATAAATTAGAGATTCTACTCTCTTTAGAATTTGAGGGGAAACATATACTAATATAGATGTAAACTGGTAAGACAATTAATTGCAAAGTAAAATTGAAGAATACTAAGGATAAGCAAGATTTCATTGTCACTAATGTCTGCATATTTATTAGAAAGCAGATTGTGTGAGAGTGTGTGCAAAGAATAAATGAACCCTTAATTGTATAACCTACATGGAAAATTGTACAAGTAGAGTCTTCACTTTTACGTCTTTATTTTCTCTGTTATCAGGATAACAGGGGAGAAAAAAATACAACCACATACAGAAGTATTGCTGCATATATCGCCGCAACACAGAAGACAACTATTGAAGCTAAACAGAAGCCCCAATAAATCTGAGGAAAAGCCATTGACAATTTTATAAAAAATAAAAAATAGTTTCAGTTGTTAAAAGGCACCCAGGGATTAGAAAAAATATTCAGGGTCTTAAAGGTTTTAGAAGGTTGGTGGGTTTGGGTCTCGAAGACAGTAATTTTTATTCATTGGTTTTTACCTGCAACAAATTTTGTTATGAAATTTCATCCACCATTTTATTTCTCTTAATATTGAGCTGAAACTCAAAATAATTGAAACAAGGTAGAGGCAGCAGGAATTAATTAAAGTTATTGCAGGAAAATCACAATATGTAATCAATGTGTCTGAGCTTAAGTAACCCAGGTAAAGGATTAGTGCTGTTATACAGAGAGGAGCTGTGTTACAGTAAAACACAGATGAAATACCTACTAGGGTAAGTAGTAAGTTAGAGGCTTTAGACATAATTATGCTATATATAATTTAAAGCTCAACTTCAAAGTAAGTAAGTGCTATTAATTATCCTCTACCCAACACAGCTCTTAAAATGTCAAATTAAAGAAGACTATTGGTAATTGTATAAGTTATGGCAAACTAGCTCCCTCCAGCAGTGACAGGAGACAGCAAGAAAAAGAAAGCAAGCTATGCCTTTCCTCTCTGATATTTACAGCTACTAGCTCTTCATGCAGATCAAGAAAGTGAAAACATTTGCACTGAATTTCCGCAGCCCTTTTTCTGGGACTGATCCTGCAAGTAATCCCTCCCGTGAAAAACAACTGCTAGATCAGGCTTTTATTTGGGAATTCACCAAATGCTGCTGGCCAGACTTTTCTCTGCCACATCACGTGTGGGACATTCATACCTGCCCGTACGGGAAGCAGAGCGGGTGCCAGCGGCATCAGCAGCAGAAGGGGGTAAGGTGCAGGCAGGCAACGCGGCCTCCTGCTCTCAACACGTGGACAAACTATTCCCAGCTCTGCCACCAGTGCCAAGGTAAGGGATTTAATTTGCTCAAATTCTTAACTTCCTGACTCAGTTTCTCCTTCCGCAGACAGGCAAAGCAGGAGGCACGGTAGGAGAAGCACTCTTTGGGTTCACCACACGCCTCTCTTTCAGAAGCTTTGCTGTGATCTTTTTGTGCAGGGAGATTTTGAGCAGATCTCAGTGGCCCATGTAAAGGGCTAAATATTATAAGCAAATATAAACACGTGGGTTAATGTGCACAGGAAGAGTTACTCCTATAAGCATTTGCCTAAAATGGAAATACATGCATATAATTAAATTTCAAAGGACGGAGGAAAAGAAAAAAAGAAAGCTTGAAATAACGTGTTTAACATATGCATTTTTTTTCCATTTGAGGCCTGTGTTCAAATTTGTGTTACACGCAAAGCAAAGAGGTTTAGAGGAGCTCTCAAGCCTTAACTGTACACATATTTATACATATAAAACCAGCATCAAGTTTGTAACCTCAAGTTGTGGGGAAAACCTTGTCATGAGGGAGGAATTAATGTGCTGGGCCAGGAAGGTTGTGCAATACCCGCCTGAAATATGCACTGCATTCATCCTGGCTCTTAGCCACTGCTCACTCCTAACCTCTATAATTCACCAAAATTATATATTAAAAGCACGTAATGAATGTTGAGTTATTTTGAGTTGAGTTGCAGAGTTAATAGGCGGTTGTCATCATGCCAGATTAATGGTATAGAGTAATTATATTAAAAAGCTAGCAGATCCTTATCCGAGAATAAATCTTTTAAGACAAGATTTCTGAGTAAAGCTGTATGTCCTGGTTTTGGCTGGGATAGAGTTAATTTTCTTCCTAGTAGCTAGTACAGTGCTGGAGTTTTGATTTAGGATGAGAATAATATTGATAACACACTGACATTTTAGTTGTTGCTAAGTAGTGCTTATACTAAGTCAAGGATTTTTCTGCTTACCGTACCCTGCCAGCAAGAAGGCTGGAGGAGCACAAGAAGTTGGGAGGGGGCACAGCCACAAGAGCTGACCCAAACTGGCCAGAGGGATATCCCACACCATATGATGTCATGCCTTGTATATAACCTGGGGGAAGCGGGCCAATAGGGCTGGATCACTGCTTGAGGACCGGCTCGGCATCGGTCAGTGGGCGGTGAGCAATTGCATCATGCATCACTTGTCTGTCTTTGGTTTTATTTCACTCTTTCTGTCATATTCCTTTTCATTCCAATTATTATTACTGTTATTATTATTTTATTTCTATTATTAAACTGTTCTATCTCAATGCACGAGCTTTACTTGTTTTCAATTGTCCTCCCCATCCCACTGGGGTTGGGGGCAGGTAGGAGCGAGCGAGCGACTGCATTCTGCTTACTTGCTGGTGGAGTTTAAGCCACGACACCGAGATGTACAATAACTTGTGGATATCCTCCCAATTCAGATCAATTGGGTCTTTTGTGCATTAATATTCCAGGAGGCACTTCTTCAAGAATACTGTCCTGGGAAATAAGATCATTTGATGTAACTTTTGTTTGATTTCAGAGGGAGCCCAGTACCTAAAGATCTTTAAGAATCTGGCCCTTAGGCACTTTTGAAATTGAGAATTAGAGGCTCCAATGTTGGATTAGTGCCTAAATACCTTTAAAAGTGTGGGCTTCTGAAAATCCCTTTGGGTGCCTATCAGCACCTGTAGGCATCACGATACCTTTAAAAATGGCCCCAAATGCCTCTTTAATAGCTCACCCACTGCAAGAGGGGCTGACACCCCTTCTCTTTCTTCCACGTTCCCACAGGTGACTTCTTTCCACCTAAATGGTTGCTGCAGGTGTTTGTACTGGGAATAGCAATAAACCTTCCCAGACAGGCAGTCAGATGAGAAGTAGCCTCCAAGGTGCGTGGAAGGGGTGAAGCAGCGATTCTTGAACATCACAGGCTGCACCGCCAAACAGGCGAGGGGCAGAGTGTAGGTTACTAGTCCCTGGCCTTTAATAATGGCAGGCAAGGTAGACGGAGAGGGAGGACATGTTTCTCAAAATCATAGCTCTTCCCTAGGCTTCCCTTTGCCGTGGCACAGTTCCAGTTTGTGATCTTACAAGTAGAGGTGTCTGTAGAGCACAGCTCCACCAAAACGCAGCATTCAAGCATTACCCACACCCAGAATGACTACACTGCGCTCTTTGCTCAGAGGGAGCATCTTACCAAAGCAATCATGAATCCTTACTTGCAATTATGAGAGTTCTTAAGAGAAAACCAGGGATGCAGAAGGTCACACAGTCAGTGAAGTCAGAAGCAGTCAGGGAGCGGCACCTAACAGCTTCTCAGCACCCTCCTAATTAATTGCTACCTGCAAGAATAGTACCTGCAAGAGCTCCTGCAAACAAAAATTCAAGCAGCAGCCTCTGAGGACTAAGAGTAAAGATGTCATAGAAGAGCATGTGAATACGTACAGAGGGTTGCAGGATCTGGCCCTGCAAACAGGGCAGTCCACCTCATTTCTTCTGTGGTTGCCTTTTATATCATACTTCCTAGCTCTACAGAGTCAGGATTTTCATATACACCTCAGTCACCCCTGACTGAAGTTTCAGCCAGCCGTAAATGTGAATATTCATTATCAGTTTCCACTGCTATAACTTCAATACATGTTTCTGATGTAGATATTGACAGCCAGCAAAGAAAACACACATGAGGATTTTAATACCTAACCAGGTCATAGAAATTTCCAAAAGACCACAACCGTCCCCTGATCCCAGACCTAGCACTCCTTAACACACGCAAAAATAGAGACTGGACACATTGAAGTATTAGTCTGGTTTAGAAATATTTTCAAAATCTCTGCTTCCAACACAAAGCCCTTAGATTTCCTCACGCTGCTTTCTGCATTCGTAACTCTTTAGTGTGACATCTCCTGAAAATTTTGGAAGAACAATGACTTGAGCAAGCGATGAAGAGAAAGTGAATGGTACAAGGGCTGTTACATTACCCTGCCCTTCTTGAAGAAAGGAACTCTGAACACGTCGTCAGACACAGCACTTTATTCGAAGGGGTTTCACACATGCATTTTTAATCAGGATTATATTTCACACGCATCTATCATCACTCGCAAGTGCAGCAGGCTATTCCTCCTTGAAAACATATCAGCTCTCTGTGTTTGCCATCAACTATTTTTTTCTTTGTATAAATTTACTGTTTGGTGACCCACTAGACCATGTTTGACGTATTGAAAAAAAAAAAAACAAACCTGCCTAAGACCAACATTGAAAATGGCTGTACAACTCCCTTAATACAGCACATTTTCCAAGATCATTTTTATTGCTGCACAAATAGTCTTAGTAAGTGACCTTAAATTATTCACTAAAAAATATGACGGGTGTTCCTACATGCAATCATGTCAGAACCAGTTTGTAAGCTATATGGTTTTACTGAGCCTACCAATTTTGTAGTGTACCTTTTTTATTCATTCCCATGACTATTCCCTACATGGAACAGATAGGATGCAAAATGTTTGCTCTCTGGTACTAGGAAACACAGAAGGAATCCCCAGGTACCTGATGCCAATGAACCTGAAGACAGTGGAAAGCAAATATATAAACACATGCAAATGCTTAAATCCTTCCTGCTCTGTTTAAGATGGAGAGAATTTACCTGAATCCTTTTAGCAAAGATGTTTGCCCATGACAGAAATCCTTAAATTTCAAGTAAATGAACTAGGACCTGAAGACTAGCAAATCACCGTCATATTTACATTTGGGGTTTTCCAGAGTTAGTTCCTTGTACAAAAATTCTGCAGTTCTTCGGTAACAGCTCAAAACAACAAACAGTTATTGTCGAGCACCGCAGAATGCTCGAACTTCTTCTGTAGACTAGTGCACTTATTTATATTTTAAAGTGTTAATGACTAATCCCTGTTATGAAAACTGTAAAAATTACAGGCGAAGCTGACAATGCAAAATAAAAAAAAAAAAGCTACTGCAGCCACTCTCACTTATTGTCCATTCAGTAGGGGAAAAGGTTAAAACAATAATCTCAAATTCCTCATGAAAAAGGAATACAATAAGCATAAAATTGATGGAGTTCTACAGAAATTAAGTGGGATTTTGTAGAAATTAGTCCAAAAAAAGTAGCATTTACTGTGTAATCATATACTTTCCATAGGCTCCCGACCTCCTCACAACTATCATATAGCATGCAGTAAGGATATAATTTTTTTTCCTAAAAGATGATCCCAAACTCCCATAGAATATAATAACTTTTCAAAGAAATATCTTCTGGGGAGAATACCATTTATTTTATCACATTAAGTGAACCTATAAATATTTGAAACATTTCTGTTGATGTTTTTCCTTTTTATTTTTCTTTCTTTATGCTAATATTTGCCCTTTCACTGATGTAGCCTTTTTAGCAAAAGAGGCTTTTTGATTTCTCGAATAGTTTCCTTTTTTCATTTTCTTTCATTTTTATTGCAAAACCATGATAACATCCTGTAAAAGATGCTTTAAGCATTAAAATACAGCACTGCTAGGGGCCTGGCATTCTTTGGATTAATAAAACTTGTGTCTTAAAATAGATGCAACCTAGAAAGGATGTCGTGGAAGAGTTTCAACGAAAACATCACTTCATCATGTAAAAATGCGCTGCAGCAAAGCCCTTTTTAAAAAACTCCATCGGCTGGGAACTACTGTATATCGACATATGCCCTGAAAAATACATACCGACACCAATTGCACAGGGGTATTTTTCACATGAAGTAACTATATCTATATGTTGTCAAGCAACTGGTCATAAAAGCACTGAATAAAAAGGCATTTGAAATATGAGATGACTGAAAATACCACAGCTGATTTTTTTATATTCTGACAGTTAAGAACAAAAAGACTTTCAGACAAAGAATTTAGACTCTATACCGCGGTGTTTGACTTCCAAAATGAAACGTAAAACATCGCCAAGTGTCTGACAGAACAAAAAAGGCGCTGTAAAATAAATGCATTTTAACATTGTAAAAGTGCTTTTGGAGTGAACCTCTGGTAGAGTCACAGGACTTTTAATTACACTATATCTTATCATGAGCTTAGTCACAACAACCTTATGAAACTCTCTGGAATCACATACCAGTAGCAGGAAAATGCAGTAATAGTATTTTTCCAGTGTTATCTCTGTTTCTAACAGACAAATAAGTAACTTTAAAATGTCAGAGTTTACATGTATCAAATACTACTTGAAGACAGGTCTTTCTGAGTACCTGCATTTGTAACACCTAGATTAAAAACTCTTCAGGGCTTCCCTAAATTCTGCTATTATATTTAGCATCGTTACTCACAAGTGTAGAAATTTTCCCCTTCAATAATTTAAAACTCATTTTTAACAGCTCTGGTCTGGACTTTCCTTCTATGAGGCTGAAGCCCAGGAATTAAAGGTTCTCACTCATTTTCTGCGTTCTTTGAGCAACAATGTAGGCAATGCCTACAGAGATGAAGGCAGACACCCAAATCCTCTCCCATCCTCTGCAAGGAGGAAGGGGTGATGGTCAGGGTGGGACCACCAAGGCTCTCTGGTTATGGAAAGTCCCCAGACAAGGGCTGTCAGCCTGTGCTTTGTGCCAGTTTGGACAGGGTAAGCCTTGTGGTTTTGAGCAACAGCTCAGGCATGGACAGATTGGGATGCAAGGCTGCAGGAGGAGATTGGAGAAAAGAGCCCAGTGGTTTTGTTTCAGAAATGATGGTAGGAGGGAGACGGGGAAAATTTACAATACTTACCCAGGTACTTTAGCCTTGGGAGGAAATTGCCTGCGTTGATCTTCTGTGTTCAGCAGTACAATTCCTAATGAGTTTCAGATTTAAGGCAAAGGGAATAATTTTGGCTGGCAGCTCTGCCCAGGAAAGTTATGGCCAAAAGGAAACATGAAACAGAATATTCTTTCATCAGAAATGCAACTTTTTCCAAACTCTCATGGTCTTTTCCACTGGTCTTATCAAACAGGACCTCAAAGTATTTTAAGTGCAGGGGAGAGGAAGAACAGTTTTGCTCTAGCTGTACCACATTTACTTCTCCAGAGACTGGGTGAAGGGCATTGTAGCATTTGGCAAGGGTAGGACTGCACCCTGCCACGGGTCAGCTGCCACCCAAAATACCAGCTCAGACTTTTAAAGTTTAGGTGAGTTGCTGTTTCAAGCTCTCCTTAACATCACTCTCCTTGCTCTACATTCGTTATACTGAAAGTTCACTGGCGAGCAGCACCAGAGTGGATAATAAACATTTCTTAATTTATATTTTTTTTTGTTAAGCAGAAACAAAACCAGTTCTTACCTCTTTCCAAATACACTCAAAGATTTTGGGGGGCTATGATGTCAAGAAAGAATGGAAAATCTGTTGATAAGATAGGCAACATTAGGTCAAAAACTTACTGCTACTAGCTGTGACAGATGTGCAAAACACAGAAGGGCCTTAATACAGCCTACTGTTTAAAAAGGGATATTTTTAAACAACAGTAAGGAATCATCATATTTCACATGGATTCGATGTGTCCTGAATAGTAAGGAAAGCTTAAAAGATTTTGGAAGATAATAAGCAGAAAGGAGATTTTCCAATACTGTTACAAAACAATAATGAAATAAAACATACACGTTCTCCTCCGTGAGGAGGAAGCACCTACTCCAGCAAGAACTTGGTACTATTCAGAGAGAACAGGGAAGAAGGTCACTCAGCAGGGGCAGGAAGAGTCCCTGCATGTCAAGGAGAGCAAAGTGAGTAAAATGAAGAGTAACTGATACTGAAAGAAAGCAGCAGGAACAGTCAACATGCATGGGTGAAGACTGCAAGGGAGACCCCTCAGATACATAAATGGTGGTCACTTCATGTGGCATGCAACAGCTTGGAGCAAACCAATTCATTTGGTTTGCTTCAGTCTCCAATGGGAGAATTGGATATGGCTTGGGAAAAGATGGTCTCATTTGATTTGAGCTGTTGCTCATGATCAGAATTACCAAGAAAACATAAGAAACATATTAGGCTGTCTAGTGACAATGGAGCACCAGACAAGACTGAGATGTAGGGGTTACCATCTTTCTTATCCCCTTTCTCCTCCCACCCAGGTTCATTTTGATCCCGTCTTTCACAGCCCTTAGAGTTTTGTCGGTAGAGAAACTACCAAGTCAAAATGCCTGCTGAGACTGGAAGAAAGCTTTATCCTCCTGAGGAATATGAAAATTGTTATAGATAAGGTGTGGAGTCCGATTTTCCCCTCTGTTTTCCTAGAAAGCACATGAGTCTGTCTAAAACTTGGCTTTCTGTGCTTCTAAGCTTCATCTTAAGTCCTCTCCTTTTGTCAAGGCTGTCTCTTGTATTTGAGAAGGGATGTCCTCGAAGAAAAAAAGAAGTGAAAATCTCCATCAGTCCTGGATTAATTGAACTAATTAAAGGAAGGAAGGAAAAAACAAGACAGAATTCTTGCAGCATTATTTTTTTGTGGCACGATCAGTCCAGAACCATATCAACTCGCCCTCAGCCTAGCATTTAAAAGAGCAGCATTTCAGCAAACGTATCAATGGCCTTTATCTCCGCCACTTAATTTTTCAGTCAGACTAATGTTCCAAGAAGAACAGCACATCTTGTTAAAAATGCTGCGTTTTTTCATCACTGTTGAACCAATGCTCCAGAGAAAGACTATGAGATCTCTGCCTGGAGCTATTAGTTCTCCAGCGGTGAGCTGCTACTTGGTAGCCAAAAAACACAGATGATGAGCTCCAGGTGTGAAAACTGCTATGGTTTATTGATGAAGTTATTTTATATTATCTTACCCTGTATCTCCACTGATAGTGATACATGGGAACTGAGGTATAACAAAACAAACAGAAATAAGAAGAGACAAGTATATTATTGTATATAATATGTTTTTAGGCCAAGAAAATCCAAAATGTGTGACTAAACCTAAAACTGTACCTACAATCCTGAACAAGAGATTAAAAATTCAGAACAAGATTTTAAAAACTCAGTACTTACTTACTTTCAGTGGGGAAATGGAAACTTGAGACGTGCAGCATTTTGGAAAATAAGAATGTTATAATGTGATTAAAAACTGTATTACACACCTGAAGAAGAAAGTTAAGGTTCCTAAGCATAGTCACTGTCACAGTACTGAAGTGATTTAGTCTGTGATCCTATCGTACCTCTGGTATAGAATTTAGATGGTATTTTTTGAGATGAAGAAAGAAATAGGTAAATATAACTCCTCTATATTCAGCTAGCTGCCATATAGAGTTATAACATTGCACATAATCTGCTGCCAACAAGATATTATCCTCCTCCATACACATCTCTCTTACATGAAGCTCCACCTCTGCTGGAACCACAAAAATCACTTCTGAGTTCTCCTCTGTCCCACAGACAGAAGGACACGAAATCACACACCTAGTACAAAGACCTTGGCACATTCCTAGCTAGCTTAATCTACCAGCCTAGTGCTTCTTTAAAAATCAGTCAAATAATTTTCTTTCCTAGTGGTAAAAAAAACTTTAAAAATTACTTTGAAAACTCTATATAAGAAAAAATAAATCATTCTCATTGAGGAAATAGTATCTCCAGGTATCACACAAATTTCAGAGAAAAGAAAAATATCCTTTTGAAACTGATCCTTACAATAGAAACAACCGTATTAACATTTGAGATGAAATCCTGATCCTATTGAATCTTACAGGGGCTTTGTCCCTGATTTCAGCAGTATGCGGAATTCATCCTGTGTACAGCTTTGTTCTGCACTTACACGAATAGTGAAATACGGCATCGCGGTATGAATGATTAAATACAGTCAGCACAGAGTACCGATATACATCCGTATGCGTATTACTTATGGACACATCTCAAAAGGTTTAGAGGATAGATTCTGAGAAGAAGTGCCAAGACAGAAAACAATTATGAGAACACTTCTGAGTTTTTATTGTCAAAATGGGGCTAGATTCTTCCATTAGAAAAGATTATAAGATTTCCTGATACCAATTTAATCAGGAATAGCAGAACAATAATTATAGCCCAGCACATCATAATCATACCTTGCTGTTCTCACTGACAGTAAAGAACATACAGTATCCTAGCTCAGCATACTAGTTACACCTCAAAGTAGACTTCATACACACTTGAGTTTACTTCTGAATGCTCACACATTTCTTTGCTTTGACTTTCAATCTCCCATCAGCTCAGAGTAAATGGGTCTTATGGAGAGATGAGGGAAAGTGGAAGTATGTAGAAGAGAAATCCATTAGGAAGCGTTAGATAGACAATCTGTAGCAAGCTCTGGATACCTCCTAAAATGATCAAAAGGCCAAGACAACATTAGAGCAAAGTGTTATTAAAGGCACTAGTTCTGTTCTTGGTCTGTCCTTGGCACATACGTAGGGCCATCATCAGAAATAGACCATGAGATGAGGTCGGTATTCTTGTTCTTGAAGCAGTATGGTCATTCTTGTTACCTGAGGCTAACTGGTCCAGTTTGTTTTGCTGAGGAGCTGGACCCACATCATCACTATGATCACTACAGTCTCTAATCAACATTGCTTGTTACCAACTCTGTCTCTTCACTCATCTGTACAATATTCTTTTATATCAATACTCAAAATGTAACTGTCTGCTCCCATGCCTCTCAGTATTCCAACTGAAAAAAAATTTATTACTGCTTATGCCAATAATTTACTAATTTTAAGAGAAGGCCACAGATCTAAAAGCCATTAGGCTTGAGGTCATACTTAATATATATCACTTTTTACATACATGTATCCAGAATTTTTGCATCTGGATCTTAGCTTTTGTCTGAGAAAATAGAGAAATGAAAAAAAACCACAGTTCTGGGAGGTGCCTCATTGTGTTGAACATGCATCCACTAGCAAGAGCTATCAAATTCAGGAAAGTGTTTTTAAGTAGATGACCTTGGTTCTTCTGAAAATTTCTGTCTCACTGTTGTAATGCAAAATATTTTTAAAATCATATGTATTTGAAGAGCCACTGAGTTGCAATAAGCATGATTTAACAGTTTTTAAAATCCTTCCAGAGAATTAACGAAGAACATAAAACGTTCTAATAGTCCTGGTAGGAAACAACCTCCAATAGTCACATAATCAGATCTGAATTCACAAGGCAACACTATGTAGACCTCCTTCAGTATAACACTGTTTGTACTTCATCTTCTGATGTTCAGGAAACTGACCTTGAGGCATCTTCTGTTGCTTACAACTTACAGGAGGGCCAATGATAAGTAAGGTGGAATATAACCTGTTCATTGCCAAAACAACACTAATAAAACTATCCTAACCAGGAAAATATAACAGCAAATTAACTGTTGTTGCATAAGGAAGAGCAGGCCAAGTTGATTTGTGTCAGATTTTTAAGATGCAGCTAATAAAATTTTTACTCTGTCATAAGCCTCTTCTTACCCCACAGAAGTACTTTTCTCAAAAAACACTTCATAACTTTAATAAGGAAAACATATTATATAATACACTTCTGAAATAGTTTATTAAATTCCCTTTAATTCCTTTGCCTCCTTATACCCACACTTCAAATTCCAAACCACATTTTTTTAGCATGCTTTTTATTTAAACAGAGTACCACGTTTCTAACCCAGATGCTATAATTTGTATGGTTTACTTGGAGGTTTAAGTAACAAAATTCAAAGTTTGGGCTAAAAATAAGAAACAGAAGAGTAAGATTCACTTGCTACAAGAATAGCATCACTGTCAATACTACTGTGTGCCATCACCAGAAATATACACCTTGCCAAGCTGCACTTTCCCACTTTATAGCAGTAATAACCGACTTCAAAGGAATCACTTAATTTACACCAGGTATTCGTGGTTTTAAGAGCTGTTTCTTTTAGCTATATAAAGATGATGTATAAACTGACATTCAACTCATTTTGCCAAGTGCTTCTATATGTTACTTGCCAAATAAATCCTTAAAATTCATTGCTGATAAGATTTCCAGTTATTAAAATAAAAAAAAAAAATCCCCTTTTCCTAGTATTCTACCTCAGATCTTGGATCTATACCTTATCTATGCCTCTTCCCAGTTAGTATTATGTAATGTACGGAAGAAAGTATGTGAGAGACCAGAATTTTACATTTCTGAGCCAAAGTATGCCACATTTAAAAAGGAAACGTCTGAATGCCTCACAGCCCTTGCACTGAATGAGTAGAAGTCATCAAGGATGGCATTTGTAGCTCTGAAATATTTTGATCATTTTAATGTTTGATGTCTCCAATACTTTAGTTTTATACTGATACAATCATACAAGGTTCTTAATGTAAGCTATGAAGAATTTCTCCCACTTCAATTCTTCTGACTCTCTCTCCCGCCTGAATTTAAAAAATAGGCGACAACAGTCACTCAACATTACTGTATATTTAGTTGGCAGAAAACTTTCCCTCTAGGTGTGTTTCTTCCTCACAATGTGCCAAGGAACAGATATTCCAGTAAGAGAGAGAAGCGGTTTCTACACAGACTGTACTTTGATAGCTTCTGCTGTTGAGAACCAAGTTCTCTCTGCCTGCACAGGGACAGCCATGTTTCTGCTATCCTGAGTTAGGCTTAGTTCTCAGCCACTTAAAAGAAAAGAAAAAAAAATTTTTTTTAAAGCACAAGATTTTGTTTTGTTGGGTTTCTTTATTAAACGAAGCCTTGAGAAGTTTTCACTTTGTGGCTAACAAGCACCTATTTTAATCAAGCACCAGCAAAAGAGCCAGCAAATGCATTTATTATTAAAACAAACTTCTTTAAAAATTCAAATCTTGGCTTATTAAAAAATATAATAAAGACTTTTATGTAGTTTAGTATGCAAGAGTTAGATTGCTTGACCTCTCTTTTAATGACTTAATTAGCTGTACTAAAGCCCAGCTGGGCCTCTGCTGACAACATAGCTAGATATTTCAATCAGGCAGTGTTATGGAGAATAAGTAATAAATGCTACCTTGTCGCCATACAGTCCCAAACCAGAGTGCATGCTGGTAATGCTAAATTTGATCAGTATGCCTCATATTTCAATTAGTCGTGGTCTGAATCACTAAAACTGTGTAATGTGTACGAATTCCTGATATCAGATACAGAGCTACAGGCTCCCACAGTTAGAACCCATTGAGTTTGCTTTTATTAGCAGCCAATTAATGGCCAAAATCTGCATTGCTTTTAAAATTTATAACCTCTATTCCAGCTGCATCCATGGCTCCTAGTATACTGTATACAATCAGATCCATATCACTGTCGCAAGTCAAACAGCTGCAAACTGTATTCTGTCTGCAGAACTGAAAAATCCTTCTACACAGAAGCTTTTTTTTAACCTCTTAGAAGTTCTTTTCAAAGCCCAGCAGCACCAGTCGCTTTGCGACAATGAGCGATTTAATACAGAAAGAAAGAAATCTACACCAAGGTAACCTCTTGGGATGTGCTAGGTTTTCAAACGAATGAAACCCTATCACTTTGGCACAGCACAAGGGCAAGCAAAGCCACTTCTCCTGACCAAGGCTAAGAAAATATAAACATATAAAACCCGACCCTCATTGAAAATTAACCCGTTGAAGTCTAGAGAGTCATTAAAAGATCCTGCCAAGGCAGAGATTAATATTTTAAACTAACTTTCACAAATTAGTAACACTGGAAATTGTAATATGGAGCCTAGTGATCCTTAAGAGATTACTGCAGAGAAAGCGGCTCAGGCCTACTTCCCCCTAAACAGTTTAATGAATATTTGAAGATTTCTAGACATTATTTTTAGCAACAAGTCTCTGTTACATGATATGGCAGGAAATTTTGATGTGATCCAATTCAGACGTAAAGCATAGTAGTTTTATGTACTGGTAATGTCATGTCATAAAGCTACATGATAAAGGCATATTTGACATCTGAAATTATGCTATTATTTTAAAAAGTAATTTACTTTTTGTAAAAACACGCGGGGCCTAGAACATTTTTGGACATCTGATCTTCCACTGTTATCTGAGACAAACACTGAACATTTCTGTTCTTTCCCCTCTCTAAGCCACCGACTAAAAAAAGAGGGGAGAAGGAAGAGAACAAAAACAAAACAAAACAAAAAAGGCCGTATTATTTTAAATTCAGCAGTGTGATAGTGAACAACAGACAAAAAGTATTCATCTGTTTAAATACCTCAGTTTTATACATGGGAGTGTGAAAAAGCACTTCTCCAACAGTAATGCATGGCAATAAAAATGGTGTGCTTGGATAATACAAACTGCTGTCATGGCTATTTAAAAGACAATAAAATCCCATTTTACAAAATTCAACCACTAATAACCAGCATTCTTTCTAACTGCTTAAATACTGCAGTAAGACTCCTAATGCCACTGTGAAATCATAAGCTAGTACTTCAAAGGTGTTCTATCTGTTACAAATTTAATCTTCACTGGTATGTCACAACTCATTTCATCCCAGAAGCTTTGAGATGCAGCACAGCAGCATTTTTGTTGTCCTAGGCAACCTGAACCAAACTGTTAAATACCTGTCGGACAACCCCAAAATGATCACAATAATATTGCATACAGGATTTACAATAATGGCCATCTTGAAAAACTACAATTACTTTGCTCCACTTAGTTAAGCAAAGAATCACCTCGCTTGATTCTTACCAATGTGGATGAAATGTTGGAAACGTTTTATGCTTTTAATAAGATTAAACATTTCTGATGGAATATAGTAATCACACAACAGGATATTTATTCTGTAGCTCACTCGGCTCCTGCTGAACGTAGGAGAGTTGAACGGAACATATGTGATAATCAAAGGCATCATATAAGTGTAAAATCGGTGCAAAGACGGCAAGAGTCACACCTGGGCATAACACGAGATTGTTCTCCCTACATTACACGCATTATTACACGTAAGTACATGTATAAGATACATTGCTACATAGGCACTTTTTTTGTTTTACCCTGAGAATACGTAGTTTGTATTTTCAGATTATTCATTTGAAATTATAGTAACATAACAGACTAGTAAAAACATGCAAATAAATTAAATCAGGATTTCATGTGATTGGTTTAATTATCTCCCCCGTATGCTCATATTACGACTTGCTGAAAATCTAGACAAAATAGGTTGTTGGAAGAGTTGAAAGAAGTTGTTTTACTTAAAACACGATGAGTCGGTACCCAGACATCTCCCAAAATATGTGGATCCTCTCTGCACTGTCTACACACACACATAAGGAAGGACCTCCCTAAGAAAGATGGATTTTACTTAGAAATGAACTGTTGACTTCAAACCTCAGAGACTGGTGCTTTAATGGTTAATTCTGAAAAAACCCAACCAAAACAAAACAAAAAAAACCCCACCAAACCAAAAAACTTACATCCACACATGGAAGCACAAGACTCTACGAAGTTTAGGTAGGATAAATATACATGTTTAAGACTACTTAGCTGTAACCAACAGGGATCCCTTTGACTTTTGAATTTTTACACGTATTTCAGATAAAATCAGGGAGGAAAAAAAAGAAAAATCGAGCACTCAAGAACATCAAGTGGATTTGTGACGCTCTCTGGAGGTCTCTGGGCCCTTACAAACATATGAATGGATTATGCTGATTTTATACATATTTAATCATCATAATCCATATGTTTTGATATATAATCTGCAAACCGTATCACAAATGGAAGAATTTTATCCACATTATAACATCTCTGTTGCACACAGCAAGATATTTCATTTAGTAAATAAGTTCATTCAATAAAACTAAGGTGGAAAAATTTCACTTAGCATCTTACAATTACTTTACTGTTTCAGAATTCCAGAGACAGAATGAAGAAAAAAATTAAACTGCAAATTGCTTTTGTGTTTGTAAATGAATGAAAGTAAAATCATCTGTGTTTGGGCCCTACTTACTCTGCAGAAGACTGATACTGTACACGAATTAATCAATTGCCGTTCTTCTACTTTTCTGCAGCGAACACCTAAAAAGCTCATTACTGGTTGCACAATAATACATATGGTAACTAAAAAAACAAACAAACATCCCAACACATCAAAAGACTGAAATAAAGGGCCACACATAAGAGTAAATATAGTTGAAATCTAGCAGTATGAACCAAAAGACACAGATGTGAAGTCAAAGTACAAGACGTGCATAAAAATGCTCCTGAAAACCTAAAAGCTGAGTGTCAAATACACTCCGCTGCCCTGTCGTACAAAGGGATTTGAGTGGGAGTGAGGAATCCCCACACGCTTTCTCCTAGGCAATGAAAAAAACCCTTTATAAATGTATTATTGGAAAATCGCTTTGACAACTGAAAATGGAGGAGAAGGGAATGCCCACATAATACACTTATGATTTAAGTATAACCTGCTGGGCACTAGGTAGTGTGCACATTCATTAGGGGTGTCCACGTGCAACTCACTCCTGGCTTGACTTTGTTCTGCCATTCATGAATTATGCAGTCATCTCTAACGCAAAGAAATGAGAGTGAATTATGCTGCCCACTATCACATATTATCTCTCTGGATACATGCACTTTAACATTCAGGTTTAAACATGTTTCTATGCTGTTGTGACCACCCTGAACGCAAGCTCACTGGGATTTTCAGTCTCATATATGTTTTGTGTACACACACAAACAAGTTCACACATATGTGAGCAAAAAAAAAAAAAAAAAATCGCATACACAGGTGCTTGTAAATATAAGAGAGACAAAAATATAATGGAAAAAGAAATTTCCTTGACGATTCATAAATCTGGAAAACCAGTCTAATTTAAATGCTATCAAAAAACATGTAATAGAGACTCCTTTAACAGAGGAAAACTCCTAGTCAGCTTTGTGACCGTTAAACCTCTTTTTTCTGCCACCAAAGCTTAAAATCTTACTGATATTTTTTCTGCATCCTTTTGCGTTTTTAACAGCACCTAGTCTTTCCTAGCACAGCCCTAACACTGCCACAGAGTATTTTATTATGCATGTTTTTATATCTGCTCTTACAAGGCTGACTCTATTATCATTTTGCAAGCGACTTTTTAATTACTGTTACATCTAAGATGAGATTTGGAATTTAAAAACATGCACACATGGGGTTAGGCTGGTCTTTGATTATTAAAACCTTAAGGTTCATAGACTACAGGGGTCAGATGGGACCACAGTGATCCTCTGAGGACTGAAGGGCTGGAATTCGCAGGCGTTGCTCAGACAGAGATCCCATGGAGTCAGGGTACAATCCTTCTTGGGCAGTCGGGCAAGGTCTCCAAATTCTGGGAAGGAACTTAAAAATGGAAATTTCTCCATCTGCATATTTTCTGATGGCTCTTGTCCATTAAAATGCAACTCCAGTATGCATTATGGATAATTACTTTTTATTTGCCATACAATGGGGATTCTTGGTCTTTAAATTATCCCTAGAATGTACAGAATTGCGCTTTTTGAAGTAATCCTTTGTAATAAAACAGAATGCATTTCGTCAGATAGCTGGGTTTTTATCTGTGCTGTAATAAAGGTGCTTAAAAATGTTGCCTCAGGCAACTAAAGCAGGATTTCACTTCTTGAGGAAAACCAAAGTAAAATAAAAATTTTCCCACACTGCACAATCTAGTCATTAATTTTACTGTAGGCAGCCAGACATGCATGCCAATGTTTTCACTGAGTAAATGTGCAGTTTAACCATTGTATTCTTTACAACTGAAGATAACTCCTACCAAATATTTGATTTTTCGTTTCAGGTTTTTATATGAGATTGAAGTATAGTACCATTCCATAATTCTGAAACCTATTATGATGAAGCTACTATACAGTAGTAAATATTTCCCTTAATTTCGACAGATGTGCAGTCAAATATATATAAATTCACATTATACTTTTTACCAGTAATGCGTGCTTAAAGAAACAGAAAATGCTTCTCACAGCAGTATTTTTTTTTAAAAGAAAATATGTGTTTTCCGTGCTAGAAAGTAAAACAGAAACCACATTCAAAATCCTGTATTTTTCCTCTAAGGAGTAATTATCATAATATATGTGTGCATTTTGAAGGACCAACCGAGGAGTAACAAAGTACTTCATAATAAAAAGTGCAGCTTATGCAAACACTTGCTTAAATGTATACATAAACGCATAAGTCTAACAGTCTCCTAGCCTGCATTATATTTAGTCATTTGTTTTGAAACAGAAATTTTTCTGCAGATATCTTGCTTGGCATATGCTCTCTAACACCCAAAGCCCTGCGACCAAAAAACCAGAAACAAGCAGAAATTCTAACTCTACAGAAATATTGAAAGTAGGAATCAATTTAACAACAAAGCGAAAGGATTTGATAAGTCTGATATGCTATACGTGAAAACATTTTCTCTCAGCTGAGGTCAAGAAAATATCAAATGAACAGCTCAAAGTATGTAGCATAGAGGCAATGTGTTTATCATTTATATACACACACTTGATAGATGAACACTACCTCTGTATTGATATTTCCTAAGCACCAAATGTCTCATATTGAGAATAATTTCAGATAAACACAACATCCTGTTATTATCTAGCACTTTCACCTACATCATAAATGAGGTGTGACCAGCAGAAGGCAGTGTTACAATAAATATATATGCGACTCCTCATTTACAAGCCGGTTTGTTATTGAGATTTAGAGTTTTCCTAACTTTTCACAATACAACTACTGTTTTCCCTAGACACTTAATACCAAAACCATCTTCTCATTATAAATAAGCTTAGAGAAATACTTAAAATACTTTGGAAACCATTTCTTTTGTACTACATTGTTTTTACTTTAAAAGTTAGCCTCCTTAAGTTTTATTACAATGCATCTTCAGATTTTTAAGTTCATCAGAGAATTGTGTTCACACTTACCATTTCAACACAGCACTATGCTGAGCTGTCCCCTCATGAAATAGGACTCACACACTGTTGAGAAGACGGGCATTGCCTCCACAGCAGTTTAGCTTACATAATTTGGTAAAAAAAAAAAAAAAAAAAAAAAAAAAGCTTCTAGCATCATTTCTTATTAACCTTTAGTGGTTTGATCATCATCTGGTAGAACAGTATCTAGTATACTCTTAGTGGAACTACTGTAGGTATAATAGAATATACCTCTAATTAAGTCTCCATCAAAAATTTAAGTAATAACGTCGTTTAGTATGTGTTAGTATACAAAATCTGTTGGATACCTCTCCAAGTTTACAAAATCCATGTTAAAGGAACCAGCATTGCAAAAAAAATGTTACAGCATATGTTTGGATTTTTGTATTTCAAAGTCCTCTCTACTTTATCTGAATTACAGATTTAGAGCTTTGTTATGTGTGATAGTTATGATAATATGATCACTAAAGGCACAGAGACAGGGAGACTCAAATCCCTTTGAAAATCCCTTTCTCCATTTCCTACAGCTGCTGCTGGAGTTTAATATCTGATAGAATGATGAAAAGGAACAGGCCGAACTCCAGTTTTAATAAAAATTTTAACAGGTCTACATATAGTTATGAAAAATGTTATTTGCAATGCCAATCTTTAATAAAATTTTCTTAAACCAAAGAAAATTCCCTATGGGGAATCTGTTATGAATGTGTTTTTCATATGTACTATTTAAGGCTGTTTAAAGGTTATGAAAGTGACTGGTAAAATAAGTTCTATCACAGCACAACAAAATCCTACGTGCAGTCCCGTTTTCGCATTTAATCAAATAGGTAAGCAAGTCCTTCCATTTTTCGTTTGCTCTAAAACAAATATTTTCAGTTTGCATTAAAACTTTCCTCAGAGCGAATGGTAATAATTCTTAGCATGTACATTAGCTGAAAAGAGAGGTCAGCTTGGCTCAAATTTACCTCGCTGCCGAGAACGTATTGATTTTGAATATGCCTTGCAGTCAGAACCCTTGCAACTCGCATGCTTCCTAACACAATTTTCTCTGCCAGTCAGTGTGCTGCACCCTTTCAACAATATTTGAATAATTACATATAGACAAAGCTAAAGTTAAAATACTTGCAGAATATCCCTTCCAAATTTTGCGACCTTTGTGATCACTGTGTCTTAAATAAGTGCATGGTGAAATATTCTAACTGTCCTATATCCTCGTTTCTTGCAGTAATACCAATGAACATAAATTTCAACTTGTCATTTATGTCTCTAATTCAGACGAGAATTT
>JAVSBS010020433.1:5686-28843 GCA_033124195.1 Coracias cyanogaster | reverse complement strand
GCCGGCAGCCGCGGCTCGGCCGGAGCCCGCCGCGGAGGAGTCCCGCCGGCGGCGGCAAGCTCGTCAGCGCCAGGTAACGGGGAGCTTCCCCCGCCTCACGCGTGACCCACCGAGCCGCCGCCGGGCCCCCCCTGCCCGGCGCCGGCCCGCCCGGCCCCACGCGTGCGGGTCCCCGCCGCTGCAGTCTTTGCCGCGCACTCCTTCGGGCGCTTCCCTCTCCCACATCTTGTTTCCCCCGCCTCTGCTAGTGACCGGTGATTGGAAACGCTCGGGTGAACTGCTCAGCCCTGAGACTGCACACTTTTCCCTGCGTGTCTGCGCTTGGAGCGTGGTTGCAGAGATGCCACCGACGTGCGTGGAGGTCTGAACTCCGCCTCCGGCCCCTGCGCCCCAGCGGGGCGATGCCGGCCCTGCGTGCCCGTGCGAGCCGGCCTCGGGAATAGCTGCTTTTCCGTTAGTTTTGGCCTTGTTTTGAAGGCTGACGTGGGGAGTGTGGTACTCGCTGGCTGCAGTCCGTGAGGAGCCGCTGTCAGTCTCGGGAGCTGCACTGCTGCAAATTGTCCAGGGAAGAGGGAAGGTGGCTGGCTATGGGTGGTACCACGGCGTTCCAAGCTGCAAGGCACCGGCCGATTTTAAGCTCTTGAGTTATTGTTTTGAATGCTTTTTATATGTAAATTAATTTAGGAGAACTTTTAAAGAGAGTTTGAAGTCGTGGTGTGTTGCGTTTCCTCTTTGAGCACCTTACAAGCAGAATATTTTTTTTAAAAACCGTGATTACTTTAGAAAAAGATCCAGGCAGAGTGTTTTCAGTGGGTGGAGGACTGTTTTCCCCTTTGCATTCCAACTATATTATGGGCAGTGTGACCTCATATATCTAATTAGCTTGGTATGTCTTTGTGTCTTTGATTCATGATTTCACAGAGATGTTCTGAATGAAAGACTACTGCTGGTTTTTTGAGCTCTTATTCCTTAACTTCTTAAAGCAGTTGGTTTCTTACAAGCATTGTTACCCTCCTGAATGCAAGAGATGTTTACTGTGGCCGAGAATGGGTCATGGACAGAATTCAAATGCACGTATTAAAGCAGGATTATTTCCACTAGCAACTGTACCTCCTGAAGTCATTTTTCTTGAAGGCATATCTCTGCGATTATCATGGAAATCAAGAACACTGAAGGAAGGAGCCCAGAAAGTATGAAACTGCTAGAGAGTGTAAGCAACTGTTCCATTTCAATGAGCTTTCCAGTGAGCATCCTCATGTTCCAAAACTTGACATTATCTTCACTTTTCTGTTATTTACTGATTTTGCACGTACTTTTCCCAAGGTTTGCAACACAACAGAGAAAAAGAGAGGAATGCTGTGGTTTTTTTCTTTAATTTTTTGTTTGGTTGGTTGGTTGTTGGTTTTTGTGGGGTTTGGTTGGCTTACTTTTTTCCCCCTCACATCTGCTGGCAGGCCATGATCCTGCACCACTGGCACCAACAGGAGTTGATATAACTGAGAAGCAGGGGTCCAGTTCTGTCCCTTCCTGAAATTACTACTAAAATAAAATTTAAGTGAGGGTATCCATAAAAAAGAATTTGGGACGTGTGTGTGTGACATAACGTGGTCCAAGTCAAGGAGATGGAAGCCGTCTGGGAAGGGCAGACGGACCTGCCAGCGAGTGCCGTGCTGGAACAAATTGCCTCCACCCTCGTGTGATGAAGGCATCAGGTGGTGGGATCTGCTTGGCTTAAAAAGCCTGATCCAAGGAAGCAGTGTCAGGCTGTTTCCAGGGGGCTTGAATTTGGAGTTGAAGAAAGAGGCAATAATTTAACTAGTTATGAACTTCAGGAGTGAGTATTGATTTGTAAGGCTTTGCTTACACGTGCTTGCAGTAAAGCACACCTAGTGTAACATGCGGAATCAGGGTTGTTACTGCCCTGTTCATTTCCATAATAAAAATAATTAATATTTTAGTTATGAGCAAAGGAAGTTTTGGGGTTTTTTTTGATAGATCATGTATGATCTAACTGATTCCTTCAGAATAATAAAATATCTCATTATAGTCATGTAAGATCTTGTGATCTGATCGTGGTGTGTGTCTGTATGAAAACTGCCTGAGTCATTCAGATAACCAAAGGCCTTTCATAGGATGTGTGTTTGCTTTGTAAGAACGAGGCAGGTTGCAGGTAAGGTGAACTGTGTTTTAACTGGGATTTTGTAATACTGCTTTCTGTAGTCGCATGGTAGGAATAGAAGACATTAATTTTCAAGAAGTGCAGGTTTTCTCTAATGTAAGTAATGATAAAAGCTTCACTTAGCCACATGTTTTGAGCTGTCTGGTACCTCGCAAATGTTAGTAAATGTGTCCTGCTTTGGTCATCAGAATTTTTTGGCAAATGGAGATTAACATTGCATTTAAGTTTCTGGTTAGCTTTGAAAACTGATTTTTGGTGGTGGTTTTACTGATCCTTCCTCTTGGAAGTCACAAATCCTAGGCCTTCAGTGAGGTTTTCTTTTCATATGAAGAATTGAATGTGTTTGCCAAACCAATGTGTGCAAATTATCAAAAAGCAAAGGGATTCTTTTACATTTGAAGGACGGATGTGACCACACTTTCTATTAAACCAGCATGGCAAGGCTCGGGAAGTGAACCTTTGCCAGCACATTTCGTTCCCTGGAAGTAACATTTCCAAAGCCAAACATCTCTCCTATGGCATCCTGTCAAGACACTTTTTTCTTTCTTTGCAGCCTGTGTGCACACACGTGCATGTTTGACTTGAGTTTGGTAGCCTCTAATAACACCCTGAGAGCCCAAATACCTTCTACTTGTCTATCAAAAAACCCACCTGATAAAAGAAGAAGATGCAAATACCCATCTAGGTTTTGCGTGTCTTTCTCTTTAAGTGATAGGAGGAGGTTAAAACTTCAACAGTTTTTTGATTGCTAGCAGCTGCAGTCAGTTTTGTGCAACTGCATTAAAGAGAGAAAACTCTCTTTAAGAAAAATGAAGTTTCTAATGTATATTTTAAAGTATGTGAGAGAATGTGTTTTCATCTACCAGAGCTGCTGTTGGAACACTGACTCGTGTCAACTGGCAAGAAAGGAGCCTATTTAGTGAATCATCAGTTTTGATACAATGCCTAAATCTAACCTTGTTTATGCTGCAGGAGTAAATGAGATCATAATATGGAGAAGGTTTCAAAACCTAACAACTATATTGCATTTTGTAAGAATCTGCATGCATTGTCTTTCTCTCAGGAGTACGTTTGAAGGCTTGAATAGATGAACAGGCTCTGTAATGAGATGGGAATGCATTATTTTGAATGGATCTGGATTGATTCAGACAGCTTTTAGGTTAATTATGTTTGAGACAGTTTGATTGTGACTAGCAAGCAAATTGCATGTAATCTAAACTTTAAGACCAAGAAATGTATGCTGTTGTGCTTGAGTGCCCGGGCTGCTTTTGCTGTGTCAGTACCCATGTCCATCAGAAAAAATGTATGCAGTAAATAAAATACCACAGGGCAACTGGGCCGTGTTGTGGGAAGGCCTTTGCTAGAAACATGTTATTGTGCTATGTCTTCCCAAGTCTGTCAGCAGCTGCTTCATAGGGATGTGTCCTGCAAGTATTTTGTGATGCTTTCTGTAGTGCTGCGTCTTGGGCAACAGGGCTTAACTAATAGGACAGTGGGTAAAGCAGCAATCTTCTCTGAACAGTTGGGTAAAAGAGGGAACACAGCAAGGCCTCAAGTTCAAGGCCAGGTTGGATGGGGCTTTGAGCAACCTGGGAGGTGTCCCTGCCATGGCAGTGGAACTAGATGATCTTTGGGATCCCTTCCGACCCAAAACATTCTATGATCCTTTCATCCAGATATGTTTTCTCCTGGTCCTTTCCACCTGTTGCACCATACGTGTGTGCCTGTATGACCAGAGGAGGGAAGGGGAGTTGTGATGATCTTTGCTGTGACCTGCTCATTTTTCTTCCTAGCAGTTTGACTTTGCCTTCACACCAGCCTCTTTCCAGACTTCTGGACAACAACTGCAATTTTGTAATCCTGCTGTGGTATTCTTGTGTCTCCCTTTCCAGCTCACCTTTGTTTTCTCAGTCCTTTTGGTTTCCTTATATTTACAAAACAAAGGGAAAATGTTGTGTCCCAATGTTCTTCTGTAACGCATTGCTACTTTCCTCTGTAGCTGCTGTCCTCAATAGCCTGGCCTACCACTGAGGTACTTCAATACTACCTCATGCTCCTGTTCTCAGGGATTTTTCTTCTTACTTAAGCCACTGCAAGGACTGAACCCCTCAGCCCAGGCCGTGGCAACTCCTAATTCCTTGTCTCCAAGGCTCAGCTTTCTTTTCCACTCTCTGGGGCTGGGAGGGGTGTCTGTGTTGAGAGGCGGGACGTCTCTTGTTCATCTGTAGCTCCCATGGGCTTACCAGGCATTCTGCTTTCATCGAGGGTTGCTTCTGCTGAGTCTGTTTTTTGGGAGTGTTTGTCTACATGTACTGGATTTTTCACTACAAAAAGGCTGCATAATGGGGAGTTTGCTGTGGCTAAAATGTGTAAAGAAAAGCTGAGTGCTTTGGTGTTGGGTTTTGAAATGTTGCAATAAAAGCATAGAGTTTAGTCCCTCTCCCAGTGAATTCCGTTGCCACAAGCTATATCAAAGCAGTTCTCATCCTGCATATGGCTTGATTTAGAGACTCAATTAAGAGGCAACATTAAAGAGATAGGGAGAAGGGGGGAAACGGGGATCTGTGTGAGCAGCTAATTATTCACTTCAATAATTCAGTGGTTTTTACACTAATAGGTTGGAAAGTAAATACCACTTCACATAGATGTAGTATTCCATTATTTATGCACTGGTGAAATTGGGGTTTAATTAAGACTAAAGCCCAAGACTTTAAACCCTTAATGAAACATGTTGCTTTGTGTAGTCAGTGGAGTACTATTGGCTGGTGTTCCTTCACACAAGTGGGCTACTTTGTAGTACCGAACACTGCTGTTACACAGAGCAGTGTTTTAATGTCTGGGAAAAGATAGTGACAGCTTTATTAACTGTCATTTTTATTTTTCTTTAGAACTTTTGTTTTCAGTATTAGCTTTACTGATTAATTGTATGTATGTAATTGTGTGTGCTGAGAAGCAGCACGGATTGATGCCCTCTGTTTGGTGATACGTCAAGAACTGGTAGTGATCTACGATTCGCCTTTTGAACCCTCCCATAACAATTACGATGCTTGTGATTTAGTTGCTTTGTCAGCACACATCCATCTAACAGAGTATAAATGCAATCCATGTTGGAATGTGAATACAATTCAGTAGAAGCTTTCCTGGAGGATGTGATTTTTACCCCTGTACTGATCAGGGGGACACACAAAACCAAAAGGCCATATTTTCAAAATGTCTTCAATTCCCCAAAAGACCTCTGATTTTTTTTTTTTTTTTTACTAGCAAGTAGCTTCAATGTGCCTTTTACATGCAGATTCCCCTATAGCCTAGCTGAAATTTATTTAAAGCCCACACAGACAGGTGCTAAGCAGAAACCCCGTAGTTTTCACAACCCTTGACTGCTCATGGAGTAGAGTCTGATTCATCTGGGACATGTGAATATGTTTGTTTTTAAAAAATCTCTATTTTAGCAAAATCTCAGGGATTCCATTGGGTGAAATGGAGAGCGGTCCTTTGAAACTATGCCAGTACCTTCAGGCCAGGATTAAGCATGCATTTTTAACAGCAAAATTAATTAACTGTTAGAATCATTCACATATGGATGGAGTGGATTTTTTTTTTAAGTATGGTTGTCTTCTTCCAGTCTAGCCAAAAGTTATGGGTCTGGTAAGGAAATTACTGGATGCAGCTCTGTAATCTGCCTTGTGTTAGAAAGTTGGCTAGCTAGTAATAAATCCGTTCTGGCTTCTTAACCTCTAAACTGGAAAAAAAAAGTTATCATTTGCCCGGAGCAAGTTGTCTGATTTGAGGTGCTGTTGAATTATTTCATCTGTGTATGTAGTGCAGTGGTTATGCAAATCCAGAAATGTAGGAATGACCAGAAAATTCTGAAAATAGCATATTTCTTTGTGTTGTAATTTTAACAGTACCACTGACAAAACTGGCATGCCACTTGCATCTTCTGTTGGTAGCTGGTCAGGGAAAAAACCTCCCGATCTCATACATAATGAAGAAGAGAAAAACCCGGGTATCTATTCACGTGGAATTCTTTGTGTTTACCTCAGTATTTTTTATATGCCTATTTTTGGTTTTTCAGGAAGCCTGGAGAACAGAAACATGCAAAAGAGCCTTCGTCTGTGCAATGCATGCATCTGGCAGTTGTGGCATGTGGGGACCGGCTGGAAGAGACGCTAATCATGCTGAAGTCAGCAGTTCTCTTCAGCAACAGGAGGCTCTGCTTTCACATTTTTGCTGAGGATTCCCTTAAGCCTGAATTTGAGAAGAAGGTGAGTTTCTTTGTCCTTTTGGCAAATAAATAAATCAGTTACTTAAAAGTCACAAATCTCTGAGAAAAATTACATTGGTAGCAACTAAGCACTTTTTTATTGTACGTGCTTTATAAATTCCTTATTTTTAAAAAAAAGCTACAAAATATGTGGTATCTAATTCCTCCCCCCATGTCTTCCAGTTAAAGGAATGGCCTTCCTCATACACAAAGAAGTTTGAACACAACATTTACCCAATAACCTTCTCAGTAGGAAATGCTCAGGAATGGAAAAAGTTATTCAAACCATGTGCTGCCCAGCGCCTTTTTCTTCCGGTAAGGCACCTGGATTTCGGAGTAGGTTGCTTGAGGAAAAGGTTAATTGCACAGAAAGGAAACTTTGCTGGTGTAACATGAAAACCATTTTCAGGCTGAAACATCGTCTTGAAGATATTTTAATCTGTGCTTTAGCCACTTGGAAAAAAAAAAAAAAACCCAAAACAAATCCATCCTGGCTTTTTCTCCCACTAACAAAGGACGTGTGCTGCTTATTTGTCTCTAGTTCCATTGGCATCTCAGACTCAAGACTCAGTGCAAGAGCTCTTTCAGGGCAGATGCTTTCGGGTTAGATGCTGCATGCCTTCCATAAATAACATTCTTTTCAGTGTGCACTCATCATATCCTCTTTACCCACTATCTCCCTTTCCATATGTTAGCCCTTAGACTGCTGCTTTCAGCAATCCCTTTTCCTTGAGTTTTATTCCTTTTTCCAAGGCTGTCAGATTTGCCCTCAAGGTAGTAATTCCACTGTGCTCGAAGTCAGATTTCAAGCAAGAGCCCTGTATATCCTGTTCAGCTTCACTGAAAATTTGTCTTCTTTACTGTATAATACTTAGTGTCATAAACCTGGAAAATATTTAAGGTTGCTGGAGAGAAGGCAGGCATTGGTAACAATTTTGCCTATGCAGAAATATCAGGAACTGAAAGAACTTTTGCATCAAGTGATTTCTGTGGAATTGAGAACATCTGTCAAAACCGTCTTGCGCTTGGCTGCTGATTGGGGTGACTCCAGTGAAGTGACATGTTATTCACACGGTCCAGATTTCTTCATTGCTGTCTTATGAGAAATAGTGGGGGGGGCGTGGGGACATGACAAAGAAATCTTTACTTTCTCAGATGGAAACAATCAGGAGACAGCTGCACATCCAGATACGTAGACTATGAATACATATGTGAGAAAATATGTGCTGTCAGCAGTTCTGGTTATCTGCTGTTTAGGGGGAGGCTATCAAATGCACAAAGGCCAGATGGGCTGAAAGTAACTCTAACTTCAGCAGGGATCCTCTCTTCCTGGAGTA
Source organism: Coracias cyanogaster (assembly GCA_033124195.1). NCBI lineage: Eukaryota > Metazoa > Chordata > Aves > Coraciiformes > Coraciidae > Coracias > Coracias cyanogaster. Next base: position 21,063 of record JAVSBS010020433.1, on the reverse strand, counting down.
AATATTTATATCACCTGGAAAATAATCCCAAAGGATTAGCTTGTTCAGGCCACAGTGTTTGTAAGGATGTACTCAAACAGAATTGTTTTCACTGGGTAAACACAATTCTTTTGTTCTTATTTCTGTGGTGTTTTTTGTCGTTGTGGTAGACTCTTATCACAGAAATGGTTTCACTCTTCTTTGCCACCACGCTTCTGATGACAGAAAAGGGTTATCTGTATGCTTTTTTGGTTCCTTTTTTTGTCACTCTGATGTTGCCAGAGTTCTCCAGTAACTTCTTATGAGGAATATTAGACTCTTTCATGTTGTCTCAGCAAAACAAGGAGGCAGCATGAACTGTTGATGTTTGTTTCTCCTGGGGCAGTTGAAAAATGCCGTGTGGGGTCAGGGTGAGGTTTATGGCTTTGAATAGGAAGAGTTGGCAGAGAGTAGTCACAGCTGACATTGCGTTGATATGGATGTAGGAAAGAAAACAAGTTGTAGTAATAGCTGAGGTGGCAAGTGTCCAGCTGGACTTTCAGTTCTCAGCCTGGCAGAACCTTAGGCTGCTTTTGGGTAATTTTAGCCACCATCATTTTTATCAGTGCTTGGTAGGTAGGTTCTGGTGTCCCCTGGGAGTGAGACAACACTGTAGAAATCAGTCTGCGCGCAGCTGAACAGAGCGTTGCTGGTGTTACTGTTTAGAGAACTATTTTGACTCGTATTTTAAATAAGTACGAGCAGAGTGTTAGTACCCTTTTTTCTTTATCCTTCCCTGTCCTAAGCATTTTCTCCTGCAGCAGCGTAAAATGTGACAGGATTTAGGGAGGACCCCAGGAGAGTGGTTTGTCAGCTGTTTAGCCCTCAGTTGTGCAAATTGTCTTGCTCCTGATAATGCTAAGCCCGAGTGGAATGCGAGTCTTTGATTCAGAAGTGCCTCTCCTGCCAAAAATCTTCCTCCTGCAGCACCAGCAGGCATGTGGAAGTGGATAGGAGGGTATGAGGAATGTGTTAAGGGAAAATGGTGCAGGAATCTTTCCGTGGTTTTACTGACTAATGAAACGAGAGCTCTGGGATGTGAGCCTGCACCTTGTAGTAATGAACTCTTTTGTCCTGGGTAACACGTTGATGGACACATTCATAGCTTGTCAAATCTCCTTGGGTTACTACAATATTAAGGAAGATTATACCACATCTTGCATTTTCTGGAGGCATTCTGTGACAGCTGATCAGATGTTTGCCACTTAGATGCAGGGAAGGTGGATGGATCCTCCCTGTAATCTCAGGGGTCTCAGTCACTTGCTTCAGCCTGTGCAATAAACCCATCAATGGGAAACAACCAGCTAATGCTCAAGGGATTTTTGGATGATTTTAGTTGTAACAGTAACTAACATTTAGAACCGTACTCAAAACACTTAATCTACTTAAGAGCTTTTAAGGTAGATTAGCAATATCCCTGGGTCATAGCTGTCCTCCCTGAGTATGCTGAAGGGTCCGAGCTCATGGATCAGTGGCAGCACTGGGAATAGATGCCAGAACCTTATCTAGGCAAAAGCCTCCACCTCTGTTGTAACTCAACTGCTAACTACAGTTAAATTTAGTAACTCAGCTTAGTGGTACTGCTACATGAGTTTCAGGATTTGTGATTTGTCCCTAATTTTGGATAAAGCTCTAAGAAACTGCCATGCTTCAAACTGTTGGGTAGCACAGCTTCACGATGCACCAATATGTGTTTACACAGGAGTGTGTTACTACTTACCAACCTTGCTAACATGGGGACAATCTACGTACATAGACAGGAGTTGTGAAATCAAATTACGGATAATTGAGTATTTAAGTGAAGTGTCAGGCTAAATATAGCTAGTTCTGTGCAGAATTTTTTGACAGATTTACTAAGGATACTCTACATAGCTGCAAAAAAACCCCAACACACACTTCTTTTAAGCCATAAGCTCCTGTAGAGCGAGGAGGGAGACAAGCACAGTGAGGCCGTGTTCCTGACCGCTCGCTTCAAAAGTCACGGTCTGCCAGGTATGTCTGCGTGGTTCGTGCTTGCAGGTGTAACTCAGACTACCGGGTGCAGCCTTGCATTGCGTGTACCCCAGGCTGGCTGAGTGTCATTTTTAACCTGCAGTCTCGTCCCTCTGGTTGGCCCCCGAGGCTGCCCTAGCTGTGCTGTGTCTGGTTTGGGCAGAGCAACGTAGAGCAGAGTCTTGTACCGCAGGCTTTTGACACTGAAAATCAGCAGAGCCAAAAATACATCATCTCCTCTTGATGCTTTTGAATAAGTAAAAGCTAAATATTTATTTAAGGGTTGTGTAAGGCCTAAAATGTATTTGTGAGGACTTTTACTTGGTTTGGTAACAGAGCTACGTGAAAGCTACGGGACACGGGGAATGCCGGAGTTATTTAAATGAAGTTTATTCCCAGTGGCAAGGAACACTTACAGCCACAATTTCTCACGTGAAATTCTTTCACCCAGGGCAAAGTTAAATGCAAAACCAGGAGAGGATGTGATCGATTCAAACTGACGTGTAGGTTTTAAGTAAGTCTTAGCACTTCATGTGTGAAGGGCTCCAAGGCAGTAGTGCAGCTTTTCTTTTTGCCTGTTGGGTGTCACTGCAGGACAACACCTGGGGCACAGGAGACGGAAGAGTTTGACAGAAAGGAGAGGATGTGAATCCTGGAAGAGGCCTGAACTTGTCTCTCTCTACCAGCGCAGCCTTAGAAGTCCCCGGTGGTATATAGTGTCAGGCAAAGTCTAATCGCTTCTGCTGTCTGTGTTCCTCTGTTAACTCCTGTCTCGGGCTAAAGTTTTGGTTGATTTTTTTAAACATGTTTTGATTTTATATGACTCCAAACAGTAGGTCCCTATGAATTAGGGCTTCTAGGTGCTACAGAGTAATATAGAGTATCTAGGATATTCTTAAGCTGAAAAAACCTTTCTGCTTTTCAACTCTGTCTTCTATTGATGTACTCTTAAAGTAGCCGTCTCTTTCTCCTTGGTTTTGGGGATTTTTTTAGAACTCCAGGATACCTAACATTTGCAAATAGTTACCTCAGCTCTTTGTGTGTTATTGAGCTATTCATGACTCTCATTTATTGATTCCTCCGCATGCTGCTTTATATTTTTTGTGGAAAGATGTATAGATGATGCTATAACCTTCCATCCAGCAGAGTGAGCTGAATTGTGCTGGACTTGTTTACTTGGAGTTTCGTGTAAGTACAACTTTTGTTTAAACCATAGAGACCCTTGCCTTCTCCTGTGTGTAGGAAGAACATGTAGTTACCACAGGAGAAATACAGTCCAGGGATTTGTTAAACTTGGCTGAATGTCAGTGTGAATCCTGAAGTTCAGTCAGGGGAAAAATCTCCTTTCAGTCCATACTCACAGATTTGGCATCTTAGTGGGTGCCTGTGGGTGCTGAAAGGTAAATTTCCCCCCCTGCTTGTTTAAAATCTTAGTGTTGTTCACTCTGTTTCACAGGTCATCTTCAGTCACACTACATTTCAATTTGTGTAAAATTCAGTTTCCTTAGTAGAATTTATTGTTGCCTGCATAAATAGAGTTTGTCGTTAGTGTCAGTGCAATTGGATGAGAGAGAGATCATTCTGTTCCACATGAACGTGGTGAAAATCAATAGCCTTTTGGATTTGCCTTTCAAAGAAAGAAAGAGAGAGAAACAAGGCTTTTGGCTGAGACCAAAGAAAGAAAATTTCAGTCCTTCAGGAATTTTTGGACGGTTTTAGCAAATAATGAAGAGCAACAAAAATGCTCCATCAGTTGGAACCGATGCCAGCTTTAGCTAATGGTATTTCTTACTTAGCAAACAACCTTACGAATAGCAGGTGCAAATCCCAAGGGGGTTTTGTTGGGCTGTTGAAGCACTGTATGATTTGCCCCACTAAAATGTAAGGAATGAAGATGTAAGGATTTGGGTAGCCACAAGGGGGAACATCATCAGCAGGAATAGATCAGATATCCTGGGTCTAATTTGCAGCTGACAGCCTTCTGACTTGATGAACTTTACTGTGGTTATTCCTGATGGAGAGTCCAATAACAGAGATCAGAATCCAGCCTCATAAGTCTTAACATGACCTGTGTATTTACCAAAGAAATGTTGTCTTTTGGGAGGATGCACATACATTTTTGTGATCCGTGGGATTTTCTTTATTTATGTGAAAGATTTGTATATATTAATACTGAGTCTAAGTCTCCTGGGAGCACAAGTTTGTAACAGCAAGCGCAGTCATTAGAAAGGCCTAAGGAGACACAATCCCCAATGGAGGTGACAGGGTTTCTGTGGTACCAGCTTGCCCTGTCTGTCTGGGGAGGATGCTCTGTTTCACTTACAGATCTGGAAAAGGATTAACAAAGCTGTGTAAATATATATTATTTGCATTTTATTTCTGGACTGATACTAACTAGTCCTTGCAGGTTGTTTTGAGAGCTCAGTGGATTAGTTTGATATGACTGTTTTGCTATGCAGTTAAAAAGAAACCACAACAACACAAACAACAAGCCAATAACCTGATGAGTGTTGTTCCTATGTGTAATTACATTTAGCTGATAAATCAATAACCTCTTTCAAATGATCAGTTTAAAATAAAAGTACCTTTTGCCAATAATATTCCTTTTTGTTGTCTATTTGGTTTCTTTTTCACTTCTTCCTCTCCTCGCTGTGCAAACCTCAAAGGTCATTTTAAAGGATGTGGATTCTCTCCTGTATGTGGACACTGATGTTCTCTTCCTGAGGCCCATCGATGACATCTGGCGCACCCTGAAAGAGTTCAACTCAACACAGCTAGCTGCCATGGCCCCAGAACACGAAATACCAAAGATTGGCTGGTACAGTCGATTTGCACGTCACCCTTATTACGGGACAACTGGAGTCAATTCTGGAGTGATGCTGATGAATTTAACGCGGATACGCAGCACTCAGTTCAAGGTGAGGAGAAATACAGCCATTGCAGAAATAAATCATTTATTTATCTTTTCACCTCTTGTAAAATGTACTGTAAAATTACTTAAAGCTTGTAGTATAAATAATCAGAAAAATAGAGAATATATATTTGGATACTAAAAGCAATCATAGTGAAAGTGCTTATGAAAATAAGTGAAACTTCTGCAGGAGGCTGGAGCACTGAGAACGTGCAGATGAAGCAAGCTGTTAGCAGTACTTAAAATGGCTTCTTCAACATGTCATTTTCCCTTAAAGGGTAGACAGAAGAATAAACTCAAGGACCTTCAGAGCAGTCACTCTATTGGTTTTAAAATTGAGAAGCTTGATGTAAATCCAGAAAAACTGCTAATTTTTTGCATCTACTGCAAATAAGATTTCGTATCCTGCTGCAGATCAAGTGACTCCATGAACTGATACAAGTGAGAAGGGAACATTTTCACTGACATCTGACATCTCTCCTCTGTTGTGAAAGGTCTGACTTGTAAAATCTCTGTTTCACAGAGCACGTATCTCCAATCTCTTGAAAAACTTTACTTGCCCCGAGTGGTTTTGTTTCTAAGTGAAGGCCAGGGATTTCCTATCCTGTTACAGGAACAGCTTCAGTAAACAAAAAGCCCTCGCTTTTCATATCATCATTCCCAGGGAAGATAATTTTTAGTCTGCAGTTTTTAGTCCTTAGTTTTGTACCCAGTTCTCATCTTGTCCCGGCCTTTCTGCATTTTTCCACTTTTTCTCCCTCCTGCTGCTTGGAATAGGAAGATTGTGAATAGCAGGAGCTGACATCAGAGCTAGGCCCAGGAGACCTTGTTTTCCTGTTTAGATCAACAGGAGCACAGGCAGCTCTGCTCTTCCCACCCTGGCCAGGTCTAACATTTCCTGGCAGTTCTTTGCTTTTCATTCAGGTATCTGATGTGGCTTAGCAGACTGCGTCGTGTATCACGTCGCTGTTCATGGCATTAACCCCTTGTCTCTGTTCCTCTGTCCTGCAGAACAGCATGATACCGAGCGGTTTGACTTGGGAGGAAATGTTATATCCATTATACCAAAAGTACAAAAATTACATTACCTGGGGAGACCAGGATTTACTAAATATCATTTTTTACTTTAACCCAGGTAAGTAACAATTCTTGGAGTTGTGATTATCTGTGTTATGAAAAGTTCCTGAATGTGAAAAGTAACGTTCTGTTTGTTATTTATGATCTGCATAATGTACTCTGGCATGAAGTTGATGCATAAGCACACCTGGAATTTACAGCTTATGGAAATATTCCTGGTAGCAGCACAGGTAGTAGGGCTCGAACATGAATTATGTACATTGGTTTTCTGGAGATTCTGAGAAAATAATGAAGGATAACGTTAATGATCAACTGCAGGAATGAAGTTCAATCACACAGAAATTACTTCAGGCACTTCCAAAAGCAGTGACATTGGATTTCAAAATCATACATGCTTCCCAAAGCAGCTGGGAGCTTTTCCATGCTTCTGAATGGATGCTGTGTATCCATTCTTCTTTGCTTTTCCTGGTTTTCTCTGTGACCTTGTATTCCCTCAAGTGATCTTAAGAACAGAATAAGTTTGAACTTATCTTTACTTACTCTCTTCCCTTTTCTTTTTCTCTAAGGAGTCATAGGGTAAGTAATTGAATGTACACCCAAATCCAGGCAAGTAAAAGGAGAGAGCAAAAGCAGAGCAATAAGCCAACATCTGTTTACTGCAGACAGATGTGAACCATCAGTGCTCCTGGTACACCACGTACTACCCTCAATCCTAGGGAAGGAAGAAAGAGGAAGAAATCTTTGTTATGAAATGGTGAACTCATTTCCAAAAAGAAATGAATGTTACGGGAATAGGGTCTACAGAGGAAGAAAAAGATGAGGCCAGATCAGTTGTGAAGTCAAACCCAAGCTGCTGACTTAAGTGCGGAGGAAAAAACCAGATTGCAAAACTATCTTAATTCTGTGATGAGAGCATTCTCTATCAAATCCACATGTTGAGACTCCTCTGCAGCTTAGTCTGTCTTCCTTGTAACTGGTAAATTTTTATGAGTTACGTAACATCAGACTGCACAGGAGAAGAAAGCAAAAGAACTGGATTCAATTAAAACAGAAAACTAGACTTTCCTGAGGTTTTCAGCTGCTGGATTGTGGAGACTGGCTGGAGAATGAATCCGTTGAGGCTGCTGCAGGTGGCTGCTCAGAGATACAGCACCTTGCCTTAAAAATACCAAGGACTGTGTTACCTGGGGCCTGAAGAGATGCCCCTTTTTCCCGTCTCCCAAGGCTGTTGTGATGAATAACGGATCTGATGCTCACAGAGCAGCTGTAGTTTGAGTCCGGCTGGCACAGCAAAAAATGCACAAAAGCATCACAGTGAGAAGATCAGGAAGACTCATGTGACATGTACAGAAATTAGCACCTGATGACATCCTCTATTCCTAGTGACCTGCTGATGAGTTGTACTTGCAAAAATCCGCTCAGGGTTGTGGGAAGGATCCCTATTAGGTGTGACAGGGTTTGGATCCGGTGTTCCTGCTCTTCCTGCCCTTTCAGCGACACTGGGGAGCAGTTCTGAGTGTGTGACCAAATGGAAACCACTTACAGTCTGCCCTTTCTGCAGGAGTCTTCTCCTACAGATGCTGTAGGGGAAGAAATGTTCCAGAAACTTTCTCTCCTACTTCTTTAAGAACTGTGCAGGACCAGCTGCAGACTTCCTGGGAAGCTAGGAAAGGCCAAGTGAAGAACTCAATCTTCAGTGCTTCTGACACAACCTGCTGGCATCGCGCAATGATTCATTGTACTCCATTTCTGAGGCAAAGAGGGCACAGACACTGGCATTATTTATTGCAAGCATGTTGCAAATACTGTGGGTGCATGGAGAAAGTTTGTTTTGTGGTTTTTTTTTTTTAAAAAAAAAGAGAATCAGTAGGAGGAAGGAGGTTATAAACCTTTCTGAGAAATTAGACTCATCTTTACATAACCTAGACCTGCAGAATTAATGGATGACAACTCTTGGAAGGGCTGTGGATAAACTACACCACCTCTTGTGCCCTGCTGTATCTCAGTATGACAAATCGTCGTAGCCTCAGTGAAAGCTTCAGCAGCAAACATGGGATATACTTTGCAAGCTTTCCAGTGCTGTCTCCAGAAGGATTCAGGATTTTACATAGTACTCGCTGCTGGGTGTGCTTCCCTGGTCATTCTGTAACTCCAGAGACTTCTTACTGGGCCAGAGGACTCTGGATAGTGCCACTCTCTGGGTTTGATTCTGTCACTTCGGGCTTTGTAGAATGCTCTCTTGGTTTATGCTGCACCCGGTCTTTGTGTTGCCCTCCTTTGGTGTTAGTTCAGGGCTAACAGAGCTGGGATTTGTACAGTCATCCCCTGAGGAAGGGAAGCTTCTACATCCAGCTGCTGCTTGGGATATTTGCAAAAGAATTAACTGATTTTTTTTTTTTTTTCTGATTGTTGGTCCCAGCTTTTTCACAGAAATAAGGTTTAATTTGTTTTAACTCTTGTTTGATGTGTCCTCTTTCTTTTTATCCCCTCCTGTCTCCCCTGACTAACGTTGGCAGAGTGTCTCTACGTGTTTCCATGCCAGTGGAACTACCGGCCTGATCACTGCATGTATGGCAGCAACTGTAAAGGTGCGGAAGAAGAAGGGGTCTCTATTCTGCATGGCAATAGAGGCGTGTACCACGATGACAAACAGCCTACGTTCAAGGCACTCTATGAAGTGATACGTGATGTAAGTCTTCCATCTCGATAGAGGCGGTCCTCAATAAAAATCTCTGTGTAGATGACTGCTTTAACCAGGTCACTCCGACTGCTCTGCCAGCAGATCAGGCTGAGCATGGCTGTGCTTTATGTGGATCTGTCAGACACAAAATAACACGGCTGCTTTGGCCTCTCCTGTCTCACTGCCTGCCTGTATGTGGGGTGGTTTAAACAATCTTCCTTTATAATATTGTAAAATTCTAATCAAAAGGGCTGATAAATTGCTGTTCTGTAATATTGGAGGTGGAAAGAAGTGTTTGAGTGGAGTTCTGCTGCTGGTGCAACAGCTCTGGTCCCTGAATACCCAGTGAAAGCTTGTCCTCCCTCAGCACCCACATCCTCTGGGCGCAGCGAAGGCAGAGCCTTGCTTACAGACACGGGCCCAGATTTCCACTTGGAATGTTGCATGTGTACAGCTCTGCTCTGAAATACCAGTTTCATTACGTCATCCCTGTGTTAGCAAACCTCGTTTAAATACAGACTCCAGAAATACAGTTTCTAGGAAGTTGGGTCTTTTAGTAATAGGTCCAGACAAACTCTTCTGACAGCAGGCGCTCTCAAGCAGACGAGGGCTTGGAGTTAATAGGCTTTGGTGACACTCTAGGAAGGTGGAGGGACAAGTGTTTGCCCGTCTATGTAAGGTTTTATCTTAAGAAACTTCTAAAATGCCATTTTGTAACCAGTGAAAACTAACAATTCCTCTTCTTTTCCTTAGTTTCCCTTTGAAGACAATCTGTTCCAGTCTTTGTACTACCCTCTGCAGTCTAAGTTTCTGGATACAGTGCACACTTTATGTGGGAGAATTCCACAAGTCTTTTTGAAGCAAATTGAGAAAACTATGAAGAAGGTGTATGAAAATCGTGTCATTGTCTACTTGGGGGCCAACCACAGATACTAAATGTAGCCGTATTTTTACGCAGAGTTTTTAATTCTTGCACTCCATCTCATGAAGCATATAAATGAAGAACATGAACTCCTTTACTGAAACTCGAATTAAAATATTTTCCTTATCTGATTTCCTAATAACCCCTGAAATTACGAAACAAGGGAAATCCAAGAAGTCTACCTAAACTGTCCTTTCCTAGGCTTTTTGTTCCCTTCCTACGTTCACTCGCGGTTGCAGCAGGGAGAGGTGATGACTGTCACTTATTTGATGAATTTACTGTGGTTAAGTACGGCTGTATTCACTATAACTTTTTTTGAAGTTGTACAAAAGCTTGTACAGATCTTAGGCTCGACAGAGGAGTTATGGTTTGGGCTACGTAACACAGGGAATATAACTCCTGAAATGATAGGGCAAGTATTCTTGGCTGCCGTGAGACTGCTGAAGTACAGAGAAGGTTGCTCTTCTGATAGGATGAGTTAAAATTTACTACAGTAAAGGGAAAGTATTTGCTTGAAATTGCACTTCTGTTGGAAGGTATGTTACCTACTATTCTTCACATGAAGGACCTAAGATTTACTTAAAAAGCTGAGGGGAATAGAAGTGCCTGTTTACTCTTGTGGTTTTTTAGATCACTTTTTGTCTAGTGATTTTCATGTTTCCCTTTTGCTCTCCAGTAGATTTGTGAAGGCTTCTCATGAAGGAATTAGAAGCAAAATACAGGATAAATAGGAGAAGCATGTACAAGAAGTGGGAGGGAGATGCAGGGGAAGCCGTGGCACCTGCACAGCTCGCGGAGAGCAGCAGGAGAGCCCCTGGCTGCGTGCGCTGCGGTCGTGGCCTTCCCCTGCAGTCTCCTAGAGTTCTAAGGAGGTTTCCTAACTTGGTAATACTCATTACATTAGACACACTCCAAGAGTATTGTGAAGGAAGAGTACAAAACCAGGTGCTATTGATCTGATTTCCCCTTCAGTTAATCCTCTTTAATTACTGTTTACTGCACAGTAACGATGCGAATGCTGCCTCTGACTCCCCTCTTCTGCTTCACCAGAGACCTAGGGCACCCAAGTGTCTTTCTGCCCGGCACTGGCAGTCCTGAATTCGAGAGCTTTATGCTGGGATCATAATGAAAAGCCCCAAAGTGACAGAGGATACAAGATGGCTTTGATGTTTATTTAGAAAGACTTCATCTATTTTAGATTTTGGAAGTATGATGATCATCTTGTGATATGCACAGACGAGGTTATTAAAACGTGCAGTCGCTGAAAGGTGCTTGGGATGAGTCGCTGGGGAGCTGAAAGCGAAGACACTCGCAGAGCAGACTCCCAGAGGGCATTTTCTGAGTAAACCCTCAGGGCGAGTGGGCGAGTGCCTGAACAGCAGAGAATATGATCTCACTTTTCAAGTCTGTTCAGAAAAAAAAAAATAGCCATTGCTTGGAACTACTCACTTTTATCTCTAACAAGCAAAGTAGGAGAGGAGTGAGGAGGGTGGAATCCGTGAAGCTTTTCTGTAATGAATGGAAACCCGGTGCAGATTGTGGATCCTGTACATCTAACAGACGTTTATTAGAGATCAATATTTGGGGTGTGCGGATGAAGGAAAGGATATGTTTCCTAAGTTAAAAAGTGGGATTGCTAAAGAACAGCAGTTTGGGGGTTTCTCCCCTATCCACTCCGGACTGACAGTTTTGCAAGAAAAGAGACTCCAAGAGAAGCGTCCTCTTTGCTCGCACGTTCTTCTTGTGTGGCAGCTCGCGAGAGGAGGGAAAACGCAGCAGGCCTGGCTGGCATCTCCCTCTGCCAGATGAACAGTCTGTACGTGGGACAAAGTGCCGACAAACTTTTTCCAGACGCTGGAGTGTGACAGTGTCTGTGACACATCCGCTAAGCGTGCCGGGCGAATGACGCCACACTGCACCAGCACCACGGCAGCGTCCTCTGAGCAGAGGAGGCGTCAAGGACGGCTCGGAACGCTGGAATTAGGGGCAGACAGTCTTGGTCCCGGCAGCTTCGCTGGGGCTCGGCGCTCGCAGGCGTGACAAACAAACCTCGTGTGGTTCGCGCCTCCGTGCGCTGCAAATTCTAATCGACAACTTGTGCTCGTTTCTGACTCGGATCCGTTATCTCGTAGCCTGTGCCACAGAAGTGTAAATTGATGTGCAGGGGACAGAGGCAGCTCTGCATCTATTTGGATTGAAAGCCTGGGATGCAGAAAAGCTTTTAAACTGAAGTCTAGACAACTTGCCTTAATATCTTCTATTTTTACCTGAAGTTTTAGTTGCCACTTAAAAGAACAGCACATTTCTAGCTAGAGAGAAGCTTGAAAACTGAACCCAAATGAACCTTGAAGACTTCAGAGCCAGAAGGCAACGCAAGGACAATTCAACATGCTGTTTTAAAGTGGTTAAGATAATGTCAGCCTAACGTATGACAGGTAAGCCCTTTAGGCTGGCAGCGCTGAGAGCTTGTAAAAAATAGTAGCTTGCTTTTTGGTCCTTTCTTTTCAAGTATCGGGGTAAAGCTGACGGTAGGTCAAACGAGGTTAGATGGGACATGGGCCAGGCGCGCTGAACTCATTTCTAGGGTGTCTACAAGCCACAGAAAGTTGCAGAGCAGAAACCTCGTTGCCCAGACAGTTGCTGCTCTGGCGCTGAGACTCTGAAGTTTCGGAGGTTGGGATTGTGTAAGTTCTGATTCAGCAGAACCCGGTGACTACGGGCACATTAAAATGAAGGAATGGAATTCATTACACAACAAAGGCATTATTGCATATAAAATGATTAGAGATTAAAACAGTGCTTTTTATGGTTACCGGCGGTGCTACATTATGTTTAGAAAGAACTGTGTTATGTTCTCAACAGCTATTAAAATATATGAAATACATGCTTTAACGTGAAGACTTTTTGTTAGTGTAACATCAACTGGCAGGAAGAATGGGGGAGGCTCCCCCCTGCTGTGCTTTCTCTGAGAAAAAAAAAGCTGTAATTTGAGCTCTCCAAAGTGTTTTAAAATGATTACGTAACTTGGAATTTTTTGTTGTTAGAATTATTAATTTATATTTTTATTACAGCTTCTAAAACCGTGTTATATTTTGGTGTTAACAGTAGTCGATTCTAATATTACTCTTACTTAGAAATCAGTTTTAATTCATTTCGTATTTCGTACTTGTGGCTAATTCCCTGTTAATAAGCCTTCATTTATTTTAATAATGGGATGTGTAAATACTTCCATAGACTTTATATCCTCATTTCCTCTTCCTCTCGTGTATTTTAGTTCTTTCCAATGGTGTCATGTAACCAAAACACCTTTGCTAATGTAACGCCTTGAGCAGTGTCATCATAACAAGCAGGGAAACGATACTTTTCTTTGAAAGAACAGAAGCTCAGCGTCAACTATTCAGGTTTTTAATTTGCTATATGATACTTGAACTTGCCCGGGATAGGTGAACAGGGGCTTTCCATCAAGAGCTGCTGAGCACCTCCCTTTAGCCCAAAGCCTCTCGGGGAAGTGTCGGGCTCCCAGCGCGCGGGGCACAGCAAAACCACCGCCGGAGCAGCGAGCGTTTGGTTACATCACTGCTGCACGCGAGGGTTTCTCTGGGCTCTTGGCCTGCGTGTTACAGAGTGGGCTTAGGAGGCTCCACTGCCCTTTCGCTCACGGGTGGGAACTGGAAATGCTGGGGGGGGGTTGTGTGCACAACCGGAGCGCCTGGGTGAAGAAATCAGTTCACTGCTTCTGTGTTTTTATCTGACAAGCGCACCAATTGTTTATTGCTCCCAAGGAGGCCGAGCAGTGCATTTCTGTGTAAGATCCTTTGGCTTACAGCATAAATAAATGAAGTTTTACGCACACTCTGTGTTTTTGGTAGGTTTCTTTTAGATACAAGATTTATGTATGTGCGTACTGGGCCTGGTTGGGATGGAGTTTAGATTAGTGACGTTACGGCGCACACGTACAGGGTAAGTGCATTGAGCAGAGAGAAATGTTCCTCTTTACAATTTTACCGTAGGGAGAGTATTATATTGGCTGCTTACTGAAAGAGACAAATACACACATTGAACTTTCCTCAGAGCGCTGTTGTGTCACGCTGCAGCTCTAGTTGGGTTACAGTGACCATAGATCAGAACCTGCTCCCAAAGGAAACGGAAGTTTTACTTTTTACTGTTACTCTGATATCTTCTGCTCCTTAGAGGATTTGGTCATTTAGCATCATTTCCCTCTGTTATTTTTGTACTTAATTTTATTGTTGTTACAATTGCATGGTCACTGCTGCGATGTCCTTGTTTGTGTGTCTCTGTGTGACAGGCATTTATGAGCTGTCTGCTCAGCCAGACCAGTTGTCTGCCTGCTGATGGAATTGTTCCCTCACTCGCTAGCTGCGTGCTATGTTGGCTCGGTCACACACTCTTTGAAGTCAAGACGACAAGTCCCGTTGATATTCAGGAGAAGAGGTGAGGCCGGCTGTGAAGCAGCAGTGCCGTGTACAGCACGGCTTCCCCTCTGGCCTGGGAGGTGTGCAGCTGGGTGGTGCGTGGTTGCACGCTCCGCAGTCAAACTGGCCGGTGATGTCCTGATCCAAGGCCTTTCACTCACAGACGGGGCTGCGGTTGGCCTTGCTGTGGGGAGAACACAGTTTTCCCAAGGTACAGGGGAGGCAGAGGTGACAGGGGCACAACAGCCGGCGGGACGGGCATTTACCTGCTGCTGGTGAATCAGGGGAAGGGGCCTGAACCCTGCACGGGCTTGTCCCCGGTGCCAGCCTGCCCCACGCCTTGCACAGGCCATCTCGTCGGCTGCAGCTCTGCTGTTTGGAACAAGAAAGCTCGTGGCTCGCTGAAGCAGGACCTCGGAGCTCCATTGCCCAGCTGAGGGACAGCGGTACTGGAACAGTCTCTCTCTCCCCTGCCCTCACTGCTGTACACACATCACCAACCACGGCTCAAACTTGAGGGTCATCCTCAGCGCCTTGGTGTGGAGCACAAATCTAAATGGAGCCCAGCGGTGATTTAACGTTCATCCTCGTAAGTACAGTCCTAATAGAGGTAACTTCTCAGCGTGTTCTGTGACTGCTAGAGCTGGGAATAAAGTGCAGCTAACCAAAAAAATGTGAGACTTTGGCAAGATTTATCCTAGTTTTACTTTATCAACTTAAGCACATGCCGTTTGTCATTTAATTTCAAATAATTTCCTCCTGCTGCTTCAAGAAGAGATTCCTAAGAATCAGGTACCTGTAACCATAAAGAGTCAACTTCCAGAGAATGATTTGCTCTTCTCCGTCAGGTACAGTCAAATGTGGCATGAAAAACAGACACCAAGTGCCCAGCCAGCGGGGGGCTGGCAGAGGCACACGGGCTGCACCCCGCAGAGGTGGGAAACGTTCCCCCACTGCGCTCTTGAGGCAAACGCGCACCTCCCGAAGAACCATCGCTGGCATGAGATGAGGAGTTTCTGTTTGTGCTTCAAAAGAAATAGCAATGTTTGGAAATGTTGCTTTCATTCTGGATCAGAATGAAAAAACAAACTGTCAACACTTCCTTTGAAATGAAAATGGAAATTGAGACAAAACACCAAAAGGAGACTCAGCCTTTAAGATCAACAAAGCACTTCGTTAATGTTTTCTTTTGAGGTAAAATATTTTGGTTTGGCTTTTACGTTTCTATAGATGTACTGTAATTGCTTATGTTACTTTGTAAAAACTACAGCACAGTCCAAAAACATGTAACAGTGTTTTGGAATTAAAATACTTTGCTGGTACTGAAATGATGACTCTGAAATG
>JAVSBS010020432.1:0-28962 GCA_033124195.1 Coracias cyanogaster | reverse complement strand
CTCTAACTAGGTCAGGTTGCTCAGAGCCCTGTCAAGCCTGACCTTGAATGACTCCAGGGATGGGGCCTCCACCACCTCTCTGGGCAACCTGTTCCAGTACTCAACCACCCTCATATTAAAGAACTTCTTCTTAATGTCCGACCTAAATCTACCCTTTTCTAGCTTAAAACCATTCCCCCTTCTCCTGTTGCTACAGACCCTTGAGAACAGATCTTCCCCTACCCTTTCAGGTATTGGAATGTCAGTATAAGGTCCCCCAGGAGCCTTTTCTTCTCCAGGCTGAACAGCCCCAACTCTCTCAGCCTGTCTTCATAGGAGAGGTGCTCCAGTCCTCCAATCATTTTCGTGGCTCTCCTCTGGACACCCTTCAACAGGACCATGTCCTTCTTGTGCTGGGAACTCCAGAGCTGGATGCAGTACTCCAGGTGCGGTCTCACTAGGGTGGAGTAGAGGTACAGAGTCACCTCTCTTCATCTACTGGCCACACTTCTTTTGACGCAGCTCAGGATGCAATTGGCCTTCTGGGCTGCCATTGTGCATTGGTGGCTCTGTCCAGATTTTCATCTACCAGTACCCCCAAATCTTTTTCCACAGGGCTGCTCGCTAGCATGTCTTCTCCCAGCCTATTTTGATAATGCTGGTTACCCCAGCCCAGGTGCAGAACACTGCACTTGGCCTTATTGAACCTCAGGAGGCTCACATGGGCTCACCTTTCCAGTGTGCCCAGGCCCCTCTGGATGGCATCCCATCCCTCTGGCATATCAACAGCACCACCCAGCTTGGTGTCATCAGCAAACTTGCTGAGGGTGCACTCAATGCTAGTGTTAATATAATCAATGAAGATATTAAACTACACGGGCCTCATTATGGACCCCAAGGGACACCACTTGTCACCTTCTTCCATCTGGACATTGAGCCATTGACCACTACTCCCTGGATGCGACCATACAGCCAATTTCTTATCCACTGAACAGTCCATCCATCGAACCCGTATTTCTCCAACTTTAAGAGAAGGATGTTGTGTGGGACTGTGTCGAAGGCCTTGGAGAAATCCAGATAGAAGACATCCATAGCTCTTCTCTTGTCCACTGATATAGTCACTTCATTGTAGAACGTCGTGAGTGTCAAGCTTCTCAGCAAATTGCTACTACTTGCATGTTGGTGGTTGTGGCAATGAGCCTGGTTGTGTATTTCTATCCATCACTGCACTCTAGCAAAATAACTTGTCACATAGAAGAGTTGTCAGGAGAAGCTACCCTGACCAGCTAGCAAAAGAAATAGATGAGCTCAATAGGTGCTGAAAATGATATACAGAGCAGAGGAAGTAAAAATTGCAACAAGCTAGGCACAAAAATTTTAAAATCTCTTGGTTTTACCTGGAAGCTTGATTAGCTGTCAACGTGATGTAGGCAGGAAGGATCACACTGAGAGGGATGGGAAGGTGGGTATTGGAAAGCAGGTGAGACCAGGGCAAAGATTCTGTCAGGGATGCTCTGTCAGATCAGAGGTGAGAATATACACAACCCAAAATATGCACCACACCCTGACAGCACTCAGAGCCCTCCAGAGTGCTGCAGCTGCTAAAGCTTCATGGTGAACGTCACCTTCATACTTCACACACGTGTTGTCTCTCCTTGCTGCCCTTGCTGCCAGCAACTCATCATTGTAACAGCCCCTGTGCACCAAAGAGTGTCTGCAGTTCAGAAACCATCTTTCAAGGGAAAAGAATAAAAATGTATCCAGGATAATTTTTAATGACTGACTGACCATCTGGGCTCTGCTCTCATGTACCAAATATCCACATGTGGAGAGGACCTTGGATACAGATAGTCTCCCTTCTGGACCAGATGAAACTAGTGGCTTGTATTTTATTGTAATGATTTCTGTAGCTTTTGGATGGCCTCCTCTTTAGAGAATGTGATATACACAGAGTGCCTTCCGCTTGCCGGTGAAGGCTGAAAAGGAGGAGGGTAGGGAGCCCATCCAGTAGAGTTTTGTAACATTTATTTGTTTGGATAATTTACTAAGGGTTTACTAGAATAATCCCATGGAAAGATTCACTGTTCTTTGTTATAAAATGGACTGGAAGCTTAAGTTTGTTTGTAAAGCTCTAAAATGACCGTAGACTGATGGAAGATAATGTTAACAGGCTTGCTGGTTAAAACAAAAAGCTTGTTCAGTGGCAATGAGCACTATCACTTTCTATTAACCGAAGTTCAGGTTCAGCTGTCTGGACAAAGGCAAGATGCCTGCTCTCTGGCATTTGTGAGGCAAATCTGGGGGATGAAATGCAGATTTGAACTGGCGATATATGGAAATTGTTTACCTGGGTCAGAAAACAAAAAAGATATATTACAGAAAACATATGGTTGCTATTTAATTTATACTTTATCATTTTTCATTCTGACATTAACATTGTTATGAGCGGGGTGAGAGCACTGTGCATTGTACGATGTAATATAAAATGAGGGTAACCGCTCCTTGCCAGAGGAAACGTGATTCAGAAACAATTTCAGGGCAATTGCAAGGTGATGTGGCACAGAAAACCAGAAGCTATTGAAACTTTAAACATCATTTCTGGACAATATAAGGCTTGCTGCAAAACGACTTGTAAAAACATGAAAACGTTACTTTCTTAACCCCAGAGAATTAGAAATCTTTAAATATCAGTTCAAACAATGCCTCTTAAAGGGCACCACACTTTTTTTTGTTGCCAGCTACGATTATTTTTAACAGTTTGTTAAACATACCACAATAAAGAAAGATTAATGGCCAAGATATAACCCAAAAATACAAAGGTCCACATCGAGATCTGTTACATGCAGGGCGTCAGTGTTGAGGCATAAAGGGGATATTTAAGTGGAAAATTCAGCCTCAAAACATTCATGAAAACCAAACTAGGTGATTAAAATGGAAATTGTTTGGGGAGAACAAAGTAAAAGACACAGGAAAAATGCAAAGAAAAAATATAAACAATATTTTATTAAGAAGAACAAAAATGATTAAAAGCTACTTTAGAAACTGAAGGACTAGTGAAGATATACAATTATTATGAGCATGAAGAAATTAGAAAAATATACTTGCAAAAATATACTTATGAAAGTATTTATTTTGTATTTAATCAGCAAAGGAATCAAAACCACCTCTAAGATAAATCTTAATGATGTCTCTAGAACCATACCTAATTTAAAATCCAGGAAAAAAATGGTTTAAGTAGATTCATCTCACACACTAGTTACCATCTTAAATTTCATTGCCTCCTTTAAGATATTTGTTTACTGAAAATGGAGAGTAATAAGAGCTTCTGTAGAAGAGAAATTAAGCTATTTCTGAAGGATGAAAAACACCCTGGAGGAAGACTACCTGAAGTTAGAAACCTAATTTAAAATTGCTAGTCTTCAGTGAGATTAAAAACTAAGTGACTTTCTCTGTTTTAGGAGCGTTATCTCAGTCTTGCTTGGTCAGAGGGAAAGAAGACAGGAAGAATTCATTTTTCTGTTGTAAAGATTAACTCTTTCCCCAAGCCCTGTCCAAACCAAAGAGCACATCAGTATTCTTCACTCTATCCAACATATTGGTGGGATTGAGTGCATACTGGACTGGAGTTTTTTAAGAATACCAGTCTCATGCCCCCACGTTGGGTGTCAAAAAGACTGTGGTGGGTTAACCTTGGCTGAGCGCCAGGTGACCACCAAGCCACTCCATCACCCCCCTTTTCTTCCCCTCTTCCTCCTCAGCAGAGCAAAAAGAAAGGGGAGGAAAATAAGATGCAAAACAAAAAGCAGTTTAATAATAACAGAAGCAAAGCCAAGCGAATCTGCGCACGGAAGCAAAGGAAAACAAAGATTTATTCCCTGCTTCCCACCAGTAGGCAATGTTTGGCCACTCCCTGGGAAGCAGTGCTCCAAGAAGTGTAGTGGTTGCTCTGGAGGACAACAGAACGCACCCCCTGCCCCGCCTCCTCCTTTTTCCCTAGCTTTATAGTTGAGCTGACGTCATATGGTATGGAATATCCCTTTGGTCAGTTCGAGTCAGCTGTCCTGGTTGTGTCCCCTCCCAAGATCTTGCCCACCCCATCCCACTGGTGGGGTGAATGTTAGGAAGAGCCTTGGTGCTGTATGAGCACTGCTCAGAAGCAGTCACAACACAGGTGTGTTATCAACATCCTTCTAGCTTCCAGCACAAAATCACTGCTGCTATGTGGAAAACCAGCTCAGCCAGACCCACTACACCAGGGTAGATGAGTGGTAAGAATCAAGAATGCACAGAAAAAAGATTAAGAATTGGATACAGAAATCAATTAAGAATCAATGTTTGGAGAAAACCCCTCTTCCCCTGCCCCAGTAAGTCCTGATCCAATTCCCTCCTCTGAGCTCTGTCAGCCTGATCAACAGATCTCAGGAGTCCAACGAGGTTACTGGGGCCAGAGACACGTGGGCAGCGAAACAACCCGTGCGGGAGCCGGCAGCTCTCGGGAGAACAGCGGCCAAGGCATGGGCAGAGCTGCAGCTGCAATGACTGGCCCCCACCCTAACAGGCTCCTGGAGCATCAAAGATCCCTGCGCATGGAGCACAATCAGGCAAAGGGGGCATGGCGTGGCAGTCCAGGTGGTTGGTCACATGTGCCGTCCTCAGAAGAAATGTGGCAACCCAGATGGAGGTCTCATGCAAACATGCAGGTATCCAGGTCTCTGGATGCAGAGAGTGCCAGAGCCTGGCACTCACAAGGGAGGACAATGGAGACAACATCTGTGTAAGGTGCGAGCAGGTGAATGATCTGCTCAGCCTGGTGGCTGAGCTGAAGGAGGAAGTTGGAAGGCTGAGGAGTGTAAGGGAGTGTGAGAGGGAGATAGATTGGTGGAGTTGAGCCCTACCATCCTTGAGGCCAGGGCAGCAGGCAGAGGCTCCACAAGGAGGAGAGGAGCCCCTCCCCTCATGCCACCAGGTAAAAGGAGGGGACCTAAGAGATGGGGGGGAATGGAAACAGGTCCCTCCTCAGAGAGGCAAGAGAGTACCCTCCTGGCCTTCCTTGCCCCCCTGGCTGCCATTGTGAAACAGGTATGGGTCTCTGGAAATTGAGGAACGGGAGAATGAGGATGGAGATGAAGCTCTATCAGAGGAGTCACCTGAAGTGAGTCTGTCTCCCCCACCCATCAGGACTACTTCAATTAAAAATAAAAGGAGAGTAATTGTAGTGGATGATTCCCTTCTGAGGGGAACAGGGGGCCCCATATGCTGGCCAGACCCGCACCACAGGGAAGTCTGCTGCCTCCCTGGGACCTGGATTAGGGACATTACTCATAAACTCTGCAGACTGGTATAGCCATTGGACTATTATCCACTGCTGGTTATTCAGGCTGGTAGTGATGAGGGTGCAGTGAGGAGTTTAAAGCAATTCAAAAGAACTTTAGGGCACTGGGGAGGTCACTTAATGGTTCAGGGGCACAGATAGTGTTCTCCTCAATCCCTTCAGTAGCGGGAAAGAATAATGAAACAAGGAGGAAAACTCATTCGATTAACATGTGTTTTAGAGGCTGGTGTCACAGACAGAATTTTGGGTTCTTTGATCATGCGGAGCTTTACACTGCGCAGGGTCTGCTGGTGACAGATGGAGTTCATCTGTCCCAGAGGGGGAAAAGGATCCTCATATATGAGCTGGCCGGGCTCATCAAAAGGGCTTTAAACTAGGTTTGAAGGGGAAAGGGAATAAAACCGGGCTTGCTAGAGTTGAGCCTAAGGGTGGCAGGCCACTGTTGGTAGGGAATTCGACAGCCCAGCTCAAGTGCATCTACACTAAAGCACGCAGCATGGGCAACAAACAGGAGGAGCTGGAAGCCATTATGCAACACAACAGCTATGACATAGTCACCATCACAGAAACATGGTGGGATGACTCTCATGACTGGAGTGCTGCAATGGATGGCTATAAGCTCTTCAAATGGAAAAGGCAAGGTAGAAAAGGTGGTGGGGTGGCTCTCTATGTTAGAGTGTTTTGACTGTGTAGAAGTCGACAACTGAGATGGAGCAGTTGAACGTTTATGGATAAGGATGAAGAGGTATAGGATAAACACTGGAGGTAACTTAAAGGAATTAAACTTATATAAAAATAAGGCATTATTCACACATTAAGGAAAGTAACATCGAGGAGGCCTCCAGGGTGGTGTACAGCTGGTATGCGTGGAATCTCTTCCATGAGCAACACAATCTGCAACCCTGAAACCCACACAGGCAGTGGAACGGAGTGGAGACTCCATGGCCAGGCTCTGTGATAACGCTGCAGAGATGGGAACTTGTTGAGACTTCGAAAACTGATAAACTGTACTTTTGCTACCCCGAGCCAACAGTCTGCCATCTTTTGACAAAAATACTGTCCTTTGTGTGAATTTTGCGTGTCATAAATTTTACACCAATCCTAATAAAGGTATGTATGACTAGAGTCACTCAAGCTCCACCTTAAAGGTAAAAAACAATATAAAAGTAGCCTAAGAAAGGGGGATGTGAGGGAAGACACCATCGCAGACCTCTGACTCCTGGGATCAGTCGATGGGCTGAGCCTTTCTTCCCCCCATAGGGATGACTTTGGGTAAGATTTGTAACTTGGATATCTCTATAGAGTTGCTTTTAACTTAGTGCACTTGTAGTTTATAATCTCAACTTTTGCGTATACACGCTTTGCAGACAGTGTCTTCATCACCGGCAATCCGCAAAGAACCTGTACTCTGTTGCTTTAAATAAATTGTACTTTTTCAAGCAATCAGCTGCACCGTTTCTCACTGGGCATCGTATAAGTCCCCAGATAGTGGCTGGATGGGAATGCAGCACACTATTGAGTGAATCTGAGATATCAGACTCATAGTGTCAAGATTGGACATTATCCAGGATTTAAACCTAGCCGCCCCCAGCCCCTCTAATATCTGAGGATAAGATGGAATGCAAGGGGGTTTATCTCCTGCCAAATTACTGCTCTTAACACAACACCACCCCTCCCTTATTCCTGGGCTCAACTTCACTCCTGAATTCTCTACCCTATCTTCCCCGAGTGGCGCAGGGGGATGAGGACTGGGGGTTGCGGTCAGTTCATCACAGGTTGTCTCTGCTGCTGCTTCCTCCTCAGGGGGGAGAACTCTTCACACTCTTCCCCTGCTTCAGCATGTGGACCTTCCCATGGAAGACAGTCCTCCAATGTGACTTCTTCCCATAGAATGTAGTTCTCCACAAACTGCTCCAGCATGGGTCCCTTCCATGGGATAAAGTCCTTCTGGAACAGCCTGCTTCAGGGTGTGTCCTTAATGGGGTTACAAGTCCTACCAGCAAACCTGCCCAAACATGGGCTCCTCTCTCCATGGGATCCACAGGTCCAGCCAGGAGCCTGCTCCATCGCAGGCTTCCAACAGGGTCACAGTCTCCTTCAGATGTATCCACATGCTCCAGTGTGGGGTCCTCCACAGACTGCAGGTGGATATCTGCTCCACCATTAACCTCCATGGGCTTCAGGGGGACAACCTGCTTCACCACAGTCTTCACCATGGGGTACAGGGGAATCACTGCTCCAGCACCTGAAGTACCTCCTCCCTCTTCTTCACCAACCTTCGTGTCTGCAGAATTCTTTCTCTCACATATTATCGCTCCTCTCTCTGGTTGAAATGGTGCAGCTTTTTTCCCCCTTCTTAAATGTGTTATCACAGAGGCGCTATGACCGTCACTGTTTGGGTCAGCCTTGGCCAGCAGTGGGTCCATCTTGGTGCCAGTTGGCATTGGCTCTATTGGACATGGGGGAAGCTTCTAGCGGCTTATCACAGAAGCCACCCTGCACTCACCGTACCACCCCACCACCTCCCCCCCACCCCAATACTAACAGAAGCACAAAATACATGTACTCCTCCAGAGGGGCTCTGGAGATCTACTCCAAAGGACATGCGCTAATGCTTTCTTAAAGTATTGCACCACTGAAACTTCACTGCAGTGGTCCAGAACCAAAGGAGAAGGCTTCCCGGTCCTACAGAGCCCACTGTGTCTTATCTCTTCATGATGCTTTGAACAATAACCCGATGCCAGACTGTGGGACGAAAAATGGACTCAAAATTAAATGCTCAAAGGGGAAATAAAGCTTCTTGAAAACTCTAGGCCAAATTAGTTTCTGATTTAAATCAACAGCATTACCCAAAGAATAAATTAAATCTGAGTCACAAAGTTAGAATCATTAAAACTACCAGGACTAGAAGATTTACCTAAGAAATACTTTCTTTTATTACACATTTTTTTATCTTAAAAAGCGCTGGGAGCTGATAATTACGGTGTGCTTGAAGAAGATGATGCAATATTTGTCTGGCTATTTACTAGTTCATAGCAAGCATCTAAATCTACAGTGAAAATATATTTTTGGCATAACTCCATGAAACAGATGGTCAGCGATTCCAGACAAAAATCTTCCAGATACAAATCCACACTGAGATAGCAAAAATATCCCCTCACTTTTTATTTTTAGCAGTTTTCTGTCAGAATTTGGTAACAAGTTGCAACATTTAAATAAATAAATTTCAATAAGCCTTAAAATAAAAATAAATTTTCTGATTAAAGAAAATAAAAAAACCCCAAACCTGTGGTGTCTAATGTAGCTTTATTCAGTTAAACTTTCTTAACTCAGGAAAATTTTAATAGCTATTTCTCCAATACATGTGTTACCAGTGCTATTTGCTAATCTGCTAATTTGCTAACCCGCTAATCTGCCAAAACCTCAAATATTTTATTCTGTGTAATTCTGTTTTTAGCTCTGACATCACATAACTGAGGAAAAGCCAAGGAATCAATTAAAGTTGCAGATCTATATTAAACCTGCAATTGACAAGTTTAAGGGGTTTATTATTTTAATTGCAGAGATATCCAGAGAGACTCATTGTAGCAGGCACTGCACAGACTTGCAGGAAGACATGATCTTGATTCTGAAGAGTTTTCAAGTATGTTAAAAAAATCAAACAGGCCTTGCTGAATGTATGTTGCCACTATTGTGCATTTAGATGGTCAGGGAGTGATTGTAAAAACCACTGCCATGAAAATCACTGGGCTTGGTTATAAAAATAGGTATTATTCAAGGTAAGTGAAGCAGGACTAGGTTCTGCTAACAGGAAGACCACAACAGAGCCTGCTATTTCAACTCAGAAATAGGGAAGAGGGTCCTAATGTGACATTTTAGCTTTGGTTTTGCTTTGCTTATAATTACCGCAACTTGGAATATACTTCTTTTTCCTAAGCTTATCCCTGTTCGGCCAGCCCAGCTGGGGCAGTGTGGGAGGCTGAGGGCAGGCAGGAATGGCTCTCAGGATTTTTGCTCATGTTGGGGAGGTTAGAGTTCTTAGCAAACTAGTTATTAGTCAGAGGTTATGACTGATCCCAACGCAAATCTCTAAAGAGCTGGGATGTTCTTTGAAGGTTGACTACTCCTTAATGGAAAACTGTTCAAGAAGAACAGTTTTCAGGACACCTGAAAGGGGCGTATCAGAAGGCAGGGGAAGATCTGTTCTCAAGGGATTGTAGCAATAGGACAAGGGGGAATGGTTTTAAGCTAGAAAAGGGTAGATTTAGGTTAGACATTAGGAAGAAGTTCTTTAATATGAGGGTCATTGGGCACTGGAACAGGTTGCCCAGAGAGGTGGTGGAGGCCCCATCCCTGGAATCATTCAAGGTCAGGCTTGACGGGGCTCTGAGCAACCTGACCTAGTTAGAGATGTCCCTGCTTATTGTAGGGGTGTTGGACTAGACAGCCTTCAGAGGTCCTTTCCAACCCAACACATCCTATGATTCTATGATTCAGTGATTCTATGAATCTATGATTCTATGATCTTAGCCACCTTATGTACTAAACAACAATAAACTCATCTGGCTGGTTCATAAAATTCCAGGAAATTTCTGGGGGAATCAAACGCCATTTACCTATGGCTTTCCAGCTGTGTGCTTGGTTGGCTACCGTCTGTCTGTCCCCCCACAGCTAACACAAACCCAGCTGAACAATGCCTTGCACTGCGTGGGAATTATCACACACATTAAAGGTTTTGGAGTGTCTCTAAGAAAGGGACAATTTGGACTATGAATGAGACTGTGTATCCTCTGCCCCACTGGGAAGCAAAGGAGAAAATAAACAAGCAGCTATGTCAGGAAAGGGACTCTCTTCTAATCTTTTTGTGATACTCCAAGTAGCCAAGCAGAGTTTGAGCCACAGACCCAGATAGGGGAGGATTTGCCAAGGTATGGGTAAAGGCTTTCAGGGTCGTGCCCACAACTATTATTGGTGCAAAAATTGTGATCAGAGATGAATCAATACAGCCCAGTGCATCTCAATTCCTGTACCTCCAGAGAAAGCAGGGAAGAGATAGTTAACATTTTTAATCCTGTCTTTTTTTGTATTCCTGTTTAATTAGTATTGGTTATAATTTAAATAAGATTTGAAGAGGAACAATCCAAAGTGCAATACCTCACACTCGGTTTTAGTTCTCTAAAATGGGGCGTGTGAATCTTTCAAATATCCAAGGCAAAGAGCATGATAAAGCCTGCATTCCGAATTCACATTCAGTCTCTGTGAAGGCTCACAGCTTTACAAAAGCTTTAATAAAACCACAGGAAGGACCTACAGAGTCGTTCTGCTTCCATATGGCTGAGCTGGGAGTGGTTCAACTTACAAATGCATTTTGTGAACCTCAGAGGCTCAAATAGCTTTTACCAAAATAACAATTTTTGAGTGGAATTAATCTGTTATTGTCCCTTCACTCAAAAGCAAATATAGTATTAGAGGGGGTTGCTTCTGAGAAATTATGATTTTCTCAAAATATAGTAAGTGGTTCTTATTATTATAGCTTTGACAGGAAAAAAAAAGATAGGTAAGTTCAAAGCAGTCTTGTGGCTTGATTATGTACGTTGCTAAAGTGCAGTAAAAACTGGCATCAAAGAATATTTCTGAGTTTGTGTACTTGAAAGTAACCAAGTGCTGAGAAAAAAGGAGTTCATTTAACAATATTTGCAAATTAAATCCCCTCTAAGCCACAGAACAATTTTGCCCATGTCTTTTTTCAACTCCTTTCTAATCAATTTGAACACAAACCTGGTGGGCCGAGTCTTTTGGAGGAGAGGCTAATACTTTAATCTGTATGCTGAGGCTGTCATTTGCAGTTTCCCAGTGATTTTGGCCTGACCACCTAGTGCAGGGAGGGTTGGACCAATATTACCAGGGAGCAGCTGGACGATGGTCCAAGCTGCACCAGTGACCTGAAGATAAAAAGCCTGATGGTTCTTCCCTAGACCCACCAATTTCCTCAAGGATGAGCTTCTGATGGAGACAGATTTTTTTAAATAAAAATAACATTTTGTCAGATTTGGTTTGCTCCCTCGTTAGATCTGATGGCCCTGTGTAAAATATGAGCCTGAGCTGCCTAAGTGGGATCTGTTAGTTTACACCGTAACTGCTGTAACCTGGAGGCAATAATATGACCTTAACAGATAACAACAACTTACTCAGCATTCCTTAAAGGCTGGAGAGGAGGAGCAGGCAGCTGACCCCAAATGCTTTAAAAATACTCCTCCTAACAGTAATGCACTAAAGTAAACACTGAGGGGAAAATGCTGTGAAACAGTTTCATCAAGGACCAGTGTAATACCAGAGTGGCTTAAGTTAGGGCTAATTAAATTGTTTTAGCTACTAGAGGGATGGTATTTTCCAGCTGTGTGCAAGCCGCAATAATGAACTTTTCTTAGGGTGCACATTCTTTCCTGATTCTTTAGCTTCACACAACTCAAATGTTATTCTTGTCCATGACTGCCTCATCAGATATTTGGCTGCAGGAATGCCTGCCTGGCTGCAATAGTCATGGAAGAAAGCAAGTGGGGTGAGTTAGATAAAGAATCCAGTGTCCTTGACAGCAGCGGGGTTTTGGGGGGTGAGATGAGGAGGAGGAAGGAAATGTTCCTGGTAGCTCTTTTCTGTGAGATGCTCCATCTTGTTTTGGCTTTCTTCAGCAGCATTAAGCCTGAATTTGCAATGCAGGCTTTTCTCATTTCCTTGTATAATTTATTCTTATTCATTGGTGCAATCCTTTGAACTTCAGTATTTTCAGAAGAGGATAAAAAAGCTGGGCTCCTTTTTTAGATGCCTGTCTGGTAGCTTTAATATAGGACGAAAATGTTGCTATGTCTCTTTTTGGAGAGCACTTCCTAGAAGTAAAAATAAAGATTATTTGTTAAGAGCTCACTATACAT
The DNA here is from genome assembly GCA_033124195.1 of Coracias cyanogaster. Lineage (NCBI taxonomy): Eukaryota > Metazoa > Chordata > Aves > Coraciiformes > Coraciidae > Coracias > Coracias cyanogaster. Next base: position 16,722 of record JAVSBS010020432.1, on the reverse strand, counting down.
TTTAACAAAGGCAAAAAATTTTCATAGAGCAATGAACATGTCAAAAGCTGGAGAACCTTTGACTGTAGAACAGTTACATGTACATGACCATAAATAAAGGCTTTAGTTTCCGATTTTAGTGACTAAGAAATACACTTCATGAGCAAGGCCAGAAGAGAGGGTCATCTGTAGTTTCTAAATGATATGGAGAGTGACAAGGCTTCATTCATCATGGTAAATAAGAGCTTTGCTGTCCATGCTTTAGTTGATAAGATGTCCAAGACAGGCAGCTGTAGCTTTACTCACTTGCCAACCCTGTCAGAGAAAAAGCAATACAATTCTGTGAAATGAGTGACAGTGGTGCTGGAATTAATATGTGTTTGTGATCAAGAGCAACCTGATACTTTACACCTACGTTCCACAAAGAAATTCTGCTGCCATGATCATTTTAAATGAGGTTTTTTGAAAATACCAAGAGGGACAGAGTTGGAAGCACCAAAGCACCATGGTACTTAGTACAAAGTCACCGATCTAACTTTTCTACCCTACCCCACTCTATAAATTTCTATTAAATAGACCAGTGACCTATGCTAGATAAGAAGTGCAGAGAATTTTATCTTTTTTTTCCAGTTAAAATGAAAAAGTCTAAACTAATAGCATAGGCAAATATCAGCAAAGAGCTGAGCAAAGAATTTACAGCAAATGTGTTATTATAACTTAGTTTCTCTTGCTGCTTTTGAAACTATGCAAGTGTAAACTATTAGTCAGTGTCTATAATATTCCCCTTTGTGTTTAAGCCACAGGCAATATTTTAACTCTTACCAACTGTGACTGTGAAGGCTGGGTACTTAGCTCAGCCTGGAATCACTTCAGGGGCTAATTCAGGAAGATGTTCCTGTTCTAGACTTTGGTGTAGTATTATGCTCAACACAGAAGTATCCTTAAAATTTACATCAACTAATTGTTGCGTGTAAATTATTTGAGCCAAGGCTTTGCAAATGTGTGTTGGAAGTTCATCAAACTTTTAGTAAAATCTTAGAAAAAATCTGATAATACCAGCGAAGGTTTGTATTCAGGAGAAGGGGCATCATTTTTCATTTTATGTTGCTTGGGAAATAATTTAATCGGAGAAGGCCACTGATATATTGGAATTAGAATCAGTGTATCAGGCTCTGTATTACAAAATTTGCATTGATTTAAATATGCTAGATGCTTACAGTATGTATGTGTAAATGTGAAGAGAGGTCTTCAGTGATATTTACATTTTTAATTATGGTAATTTATTTTGTTTGAGCACATAGGCCCAAATTAGTCCAGTTTATCTGAGGCATCCCCACGAGAGGCAGACCATCCCTTGGCTCCTCCTCAGAGCCTAATGTGGGGAACTGCTCTCTGGAAGTGCCTCTCATTCCTCAGACTGTACAGGGAGCTTCACTGAAGCATATAAATATCGTGGGCTGGGCTGTTTATTTTACTATCTGAATAAATAACCTAATTTGGAGCAAAGGTGCTTATGGTGCAAGTGTCCTTGTGCATAAGGTCAGAGTCAGATTCCCTTGGATGTTCTCTGAGGGGTGAAACCTGCTGTGACTAGAAAGGTCCCAGCTGAAGTGAATGAAGCCCTGGTGATGTTTTTATTGGAGGATTTTTATAGATAATGTGGTTATTAAATTTTCTGCTATGGATTATTTCCCCATTCCTGTGTATTTCCTTCCTTAGTTTAAACTCTGTGCAACGCAGGTGGCATTCAATATCAGCCTCATGAGTGTAGTTTACAATTTCCTTCCTATTCCACGGCATGTGATTTTGCACCCCCTCTCCATTTCTACCTCTGCTTCAAAAGCAAAGACCTTGCTCTGCAGTGCTCTCAGGAGTCCAGATGTCTCAAGAGAAGCTTCAATATGTGGTTAACTACACAGAGCTACAGACACAGTTTTCTGTTGTTCAATTGTGAGATTATGAAGTGATAAATATTTTCCAGACACTGAGGAAAAGCAGATGCTTGCCATGAGAAGTTTACAGCCTAACAGCCAATGTATAGTCAGAGTTATAAGAACATTGAAGCACTAATGGGGAACTTCTTAGACACGCATCTGTGATCCAGGTGTATTTCAGAGATCAATTTAGCTATGAAGAGGATGGGGAACGCTCTGGATGATATAAGAGATTAAATCCCTAGAAGAAGGCATAGACATTTCTATCCGTGAAGGTAAGAAAAATGTGCCAGAGCTAAGGGAGAGGAAAAGGGGACACAAAGTTCAAAGTCGGTGAGCAGCAGAGCAATCAGAGCCATGTGCAGGAAGATGAGATGGTGTGTGGATATGATGAAAGGAAACCACTGCTTTGAATCAGCACATCCCCAGGCAAGGATGATTAATTTTGGGATCACTGTTTTCCTTAGTCACCAGTTCAGCCATCCTTTCCTCATTGTGTGGAGGTGTTCTAATAGGGTCCAGCTCCTCCCTGAGAACCACTGAGAAAGCTGGAAGGGTGCCATGCATGCTTGCCTTGTGCAGGACCATTTCTGTTCCCTCTTTGTAGAGAGAGGTGCCACTTGTCAGACTTCCACAAGGTCCTGAGAAATGTAAAGTGAAACAGACACAGACATCTGTCTTAGAGATGAATCAAAAGTTAGGGAGAGCAGCAACTGTGGAAAAAACAGATCCCTTCCCTCCACCTTCTTTTTCTATAAATGCATTAACACGATAGTTTAAAGGTGATACAGATCAATTAGTGTTTAAGCAATCGCTTTAGTTTCTTTTATTTAGCTGAATCCACCAAGGTAAACAAGCGACAATTATTCTGCATTTTTCAACTGCTGGTGAATAGAACAGACACAGTGAACTGCTTGAACGAACAAAAAAGTAAGTCTCCCTTGTACTTCTGTTACTTAACTGCATACAGCTGTTCAGAGGTATGCCATGCCATCAGAGTCTAGACTTTCTGTTCACCTTTGACAGTAAAGTGGAATTTATCTTCAAATAATTCTTGCTTGTGTCTCATTTTCTGCCAGGTCCTGGGAAGCCAACCTGAAAAAAAAGACATTTAACAACATAGCTAGAAGGACCAGCTGTAAGACTTCATGGGCAATTGAAAAAAAAAAAAAAAATCTCTGTATTAACTTTAATGTTTTTGCTGTAAGGAATACAAATGTTAGAAGGTTCTGAAATTAAAAATTGCATTTGTGTTAAAATAGAACTATTTTTGTGAAGTGTGAATAACATTTAATTCAGGAGTCAAATACTTTTCTCCCTCTATAGGCTCTCCATCTGCATAAATGAGGGATTCTAGTCTGTGATGTCCAGCTTGTCCACACAAATATACTTGTCAAGTGTGCTAAAGAGCTACAGGTGAAAAGCACATTCACAGGAAACAGCTTAATTCCAATTTATTTAGGACTCTTGGTATTAACTGGACATTTATATGCTTAGTAATGTGTTATTAAAAACTGCATTTTCAGAGAAGATATATAACTAAAGATATCCCTATCTGAAAAAAAAAAAATAGAGTAAAAATAAAAAATGCTGTGGAAATGTAGAATTCATTTTAACTGCTAAGAGATACTAATGCCTTCATAAGAACTGTAAACATGGCAAAACTGATGAGAAAAGTATTCATGTTTCTGCAGTACTTAACACTTGCAGAAGCTAGTATGGAGTTAAGACACTAAACACTACAAGTGCTACAGGTTCCTTTGATGAGGAGCTTCAAAAGTCAAAACATTTTCTCCCTGCACTGCAGAAATCTCATCATTTCTATCATCTCCCAAACCAGTTCACTGTCCAGTAGTGGTGTCTGCAGGACCTGGGGAACAGTTTTGCCTGCAAATCTCCATTACCCATGGTTGGATCATGATTTAGGTATGGGTGTGACCCGGTTAAGGGCTGGAAGATGCCACCAGCTGCTCCACCTCTTGCTGCTGTTTTCTTCTGATCGGCTGTTGCATTCCAGCTGCCAGCACAGAGGTACCAGTGAGTCTGCAAGGCTGCAGGATGAAAATCCTTGCAGGATGGTGTTGAGGTGATAGGGTGGTTAAGCAGAGGTGCTCTAGAACATCAGTCTTAATGCCTGGAATGAAATTTGCAGGACAGTGTAGACAAAACCAAAGACATCATAAGGAATGATAAAAATTGCCAGTGAAACCCAGATTCTCTGTCTAATTGAAGACTCGGGGTAACAATGGGGGCGACCTGGATTTCTTTTTGTCTCCAAAGCAGGACAAAGAGAAAGTCAAAGGGATGAGATTTTTGGCTGTTAAATTTAAAGGAATTCTAAAACTGCGAAGATCCCCAAACAAAAGGATCAATAATGTGTCTTGGCCCTTCTCAAGGAGTGGATAGCATCACACAGGGCTGCTCATGCTTTCTGCTGTAGGACAAATGAGCAGTGCACTGAGAAAATTAATTGTGTCCCAGAATGCTGCAGCTACAAATGAGATGACTTTTTCCTTTTTTTTTTTCCCAGGAAACCCACTTATGCATCACACAGATGGAAAGTACTTCTAAGATTAATATATGAATATCTCCCCCTTCCCTACAGTCAGACCTAGTGAGATAATTAGGGGCTAGAATGGGATAAGCCTTATAATAGATTTAAGGCATTTCATGCAGGATATCCATGACTCATTAGCCCATTGTCTTCACTGAAGTACAAAATCTTTCTCTTCATACAAGGTATTTCTTAGCTGTCTATTACGTTGACATCTAAGCACTGACTTTTTGGTGTTCATGCCTTATGTAACAGCTTATAACGGTAATGCAAATAAGTAGGGAATGACTTTACAATGTTGTTGGCACTTTACACTATGCAGGAACTATTTGCATCACTAAAAGTAGATAAAAGACAGCAGAAGAATAACCTCGAGTGACATCAGCCCTGCTTTGGATAGCATCCCTGCAATACTTTGTCACAAGAGAAAGAAGTCTTTCATTCTCACAGGAAAAATGTCATATCCAACAAAACTCCAGCTGTCCTGCCTCTGTGCTTATCCAAGTTTCTGAGAAATGCACATTTCACCTGTAAAATGTATTGGATTAATCTTCTGTAAAGTAAGTAAAACATGTTAGTAAAGCCTCATATGAAATACAGTGTCAGATGGGCAGCTGTACTTCAAGAAAGGTTTGAGTGAGGAGGTTCGTGAGACCAACAGCAGTTACCACAGAAAACACTGAAGTACAGAAAGAGCTTTTAAAAGAAAAAAGATGGAGAAAAAAGATAATACAATTCAAATACACACAAGCATGATGCATTATGAAATATAATGATTGAATCTTCCAACTATAAAGAAAAATGCATGGAAAGAATTCTTAGGAGTCTAATAAACAAAAACAATATTTATAGTTTAGGAAGTGTCAGGCCAAATTAAGGTGAAGGGACATTTTGGGGAACTACCTCTATGCCTGACTTGCTTTTTTACACGTCCCAAAGTATATCCTCTTGACCCTAAAGGAGTAGGAGTTAGATGAACATTTCATCTGACCCTGAATGTTTCCTATTTTCATTTGTTGCCATTGTCTGAAATAATACTTTATGGTAACAAATGTACTTAAAAACCTCATTGTTTCACCTGCCACTGAGGCAGTTAAGGAATCAGTCTACTATGAGTAGTTTGTGATCACAAGATCTATTTTCCCTTCAGTCCAAGGACCGTGAGGAGAGCTGTATATTTTTATTTTCCTTTTTGTGGCTTGCCTGGCCACTTTGATGTGTTCCAGGATACTCATCTCACGTCACACTTTCTGTCACATTTCAGAAGGTTTTGGGGCTTCTTTCTATCAACCAAACAGCCTGACGGAAAAATGTTAAGAGTACTTGTAATGTTTGCCTTACATGTTTCATATGATTCTTTCTCTAGACTTTTCTTAAAAGGGACATGAAAATTTTTGTCCAATGGTCTCAGCATCTTTTATATTTCTGCAAGGGTTACAATTTTTTATTCTTATTCCCTTTAATGTTACAATTCTTCCCTGGATAAGTTGTCAGTGATTGCAGTTCCTTTCCTGCAGCATATGGCTAAAATAATAGTGCCGCTCTCTCAGAGCAGGGGCTGAAAGCACTTTGGAGAATCTTGCAGTGGCTTTTAAGAAATGGCCTCCAGTGATTTATAGTCATGTTCCACTTGAATGGCTTCCTGCTCCTGAAAGAGCTGGTTGAACTTTTCATGCACCAACATCACTGCAAGACATTTCTTTCAATTTGGGCCTACCTTTATTCTATCCAAGTTAGTGTCACTTAGGCAAAACCTGGAGGCTTTCATAGAATGGTGCCTCATCTCTCGTTGCTGTGTCATGATTTTTAACTTTACCTTTTCATCCACATTATAAGTATTTTAGAATAGGTCACTAGTTCTCTGACATATGGGGTAAATGAATCACGTTGAAGAAACCTCTGTTTTTTTCATTCTTCGGTCAATCAGTGCCTCAGAGTTTGCAAATATCTGAAATTTATGGAGGATATTTTGAGATTTGTTATAGTGTTTCTGAATTGTTTTTTTTATCTTCACTTAGGTTTTGCCTTTCCGAGGCCTGTATCCCAATATTTCAAAAAATAATCAAAATTCGTATTTATCCAGTTTTAGATAAACTGTCCATACTCTTTCTAGCTGTTTCAAGGATCTGTGATCCCAGTTTGACCCTGCTGTCTCCTAGCTGGGCTCTGGGCTGCCATCGGCTGTTTCACTAATCCATTCAAGCCTTGCCTTGCTGACTGCATGTTCCCTCTTCAGCAGCCAAACACTGTTGTTGCCACGCTCACCTGATTGCTTTGCCTGTGCTACGGGGATGTAACAACCACCCCATTCATAACTGTTGTCAGCATCCTTTTCCAGATGAAGCACTTGGAAATATTTTTGTCTTTCTTAAACTGGCAGTAGTGCTTACATTTTTTTTAATGTTTTATTTATCTCCTATCTTTGTATTTATGCATTTGCTTTTGTAACAGTTTAATACATCTTTCTTACAATTTTCATATTTATGTAATGTCCAGGTTTGAGTTAGAACAGAACGAATTCAGTTCTGTGATTCCAATTTTTAGCTACATCTCTTCTAAGTGACTGCATTTTTTGAAGTTAACGGCGTATTTTTGCAGACAGTGTCTGCTTCTAGCAGTCATAATGCTTGATGTTTAGAGTTACTACCAAGCACTGGTGTGCAGAAAGTCTTTTGCTTATACTTGCCTCTGTAGAGACCAAAGTCAGTGCTTGTGTACCATGTTTGTGAGTGCACAAAGTGAAAGGCCGCACCTGAGGGGAGGAGCGGCCTGGACAGGTGACCCTAAACTGACCAACAAGGTATTCCATCCCAAACACATCATATTCAGTATAAAGCTGAGTGATCACGAGGGTCAAACTTTTTTCTTCAATGACCAGTGCCCTAGGATCATAGGAGCACTTTATCTTTTCTGTCTTCAATCCCAATCCATGTGTTCCTGAATCCAGTTCCAGAATCCAGCTTCTGAATCCAGTCTAGGACTCCCCCAGTGCCTGCTCCACAGCATCAGTGGTGACGGTGATGTAATTGTCATCAGGGCTTTGTTTTGATATAGGTTTTGTATATATCTAATTTTATTGTTATTATTTTCATTAAAGCTGTTTCAGTTTTCTTTTCCAATCTGTAAGTCTGTCTCCGTTATTTCTTTTCTCTTCCATTTGGGTAGCAAGAGGGGTTAATAGAGAGCATCCGCCATCTGTCTACTGGCTGGCCCAGCCCTAAGCCTTGACATATATGTTATCTGATGGTCTACTTCTGTGCCTGACTCATATGCTCTATATTTGGTTTTGAGCTAATTTAGTTGCTCTGCATGTAGCTCTTTGTTGATTTATTGTGGGCTGTCAGAGCATTCCCATTTGAGCTCCTTCATACTTCATGGCTATGATTAATCTATCACAACATTGGTTCATATTTTAAGATTTGATCATTAGTCAGACATTTTGCATAGGTTGGCAATATACTTACTTTGTAAGTATAGTCTTTAAATAAGTATCATTTGCCTGGACTGAAAATAGTTTTAGACCATTGCTGGGATTTTACATAGATACTTCTGGTCTATTATCCAGATGGCCAAGGTTCACCAAAGCATAAGACACCTTTCCTTATCATTATTAATAACATAGCTATTCTTTCTTTGTTCCATTTCTATCTTCATTCAGATTTCCTTTTTGTGTTGCAGAAGACTTTCCTTTCATAGCTAGATGCTTGATGGTGGGGTTTTAAATACAGAGCTATCATATTTTGATTAATATTTGTGGTTTTCTTTTACTTTTATACACTTGCTTGTGGATAAATGGTTGAGGCGAGTCAGTTTGTCCTTTTAGTACTTTCACTTACCTGGAGGAGCTGCCTTTAGATATTAATGTTGTTGTTAAATTGTCAAAAATTGGGACAAAATTAAGGCTCTATTCTTCCTTTCATATATAGCATTCTTTTAACTTCAAGATTTACTGGAGGTGAATATTTTAAATTCCCAACTTTATCTTATTCATTAATATTATACAATATAAAGATTTTTATAACAAGCATACCTTTTATAGTTTGGTTTAGTTAGATTCAGTTTTAATTGGTGAAATTTGACATACATGCTTTTTCCAAGACTACCTCTCTTTTCCATGTTCCATGGCCACACTTTCTTGCCTATTTATTTCACTCTTTTCCCTCTGTTGCTTCCCCTCAAAATATTTCTAGTCAATTCCAGACTGGCCATTGTATCTTTATACTCTCTCCTAACACCCCTCCCTCTCTCTTCTGGGGAGTTCACGGAATCATAGAATGGTTTGGGTTGGAAGAGACCTTAAAGATAATCTAGTTCCAACCCCTGAATGATACCACTGAATTATAATTGGAGGATGCAGGAAAAGAGAGGCAGGAGGAGTGTTGTGCTGGTTCAGCTATCATCATTTTATGCTGCCATCAGTTGCATGATCACACAGGCCAACACCAAACTCAGCAACATCCCGTTGGAAGGCTTCTTTCAGCCAGTCCTGCAATAAGTACCTGTGGGCTCAGCTCCTCTGCTGCCCATGATGGTGCCAGCACCACCTGCTGGACATAACAGACAGAGATGGCTCCCTCAGTGACCCTTCACATGGAAGGACACCACCCAGAGAGCTCAGCAAGATGCAACCAGCCTCAACAGAAGCCACATCCAACAGGAAGCTCCTCCAACTGATAAGCTCCTGCTTAAAATAGCCCTGGCCTTACCCACTGCCCCAACCACAACCACCTGGGTGAGGGCAGAGCCACAGGTGGACCAGATTCTGCCTCTGGAACATGAAGCTGGTAAGAAAAACAAAACATTCTGCTAGGTTGTGACTGATTCACAGGTCAACGCCAACTTGGGGCAACAACTCAGGCCCCAGCACTTCAAAGAAACATCCTTCTGATTTTAGTAGCTGGGGATGTGGAGAAGGAAGCCAATATAAATTTGAAGATTATAGCTTGTCAGATAAACTACAATGCTCAAAAATAAATGTTCATTTTAATAATTGATTTTCAATAGCAATGAGTTCCACTAAAGCCCAAATCATCCAATTACTATTGTATAACATGGTCTTTGTAGCCTTGCAATGTCACTTTGCTCTTTTATTAGTGTTTATAGTAGCACATCTCATTAGCTTGAAGTCAACAAAACTATTGTTCTCTTTTGCAGATCATTCTTATGGATTCTTCATACAAGGCTAGCACTAATCTTCATTTCTTATTCACATCTGTCTCTTCTGAAATATGTAACTACCTATGGCAAACTGTAGTCCACTAATTCTATTGACTCAAGGCAGCAAAAAAAGGAAAAAAAAAGAGAATAAGAAAAAGTTGGCTTAAAATCTTTTATTACTCAAACTAATTTCTTGCATACGTGACAACTCTGACAAGTTAATTTTTGTTTATTTTAATTGGAGTTTTGTATTATACAGGCACCTATGATTAATCTGTCACCCTGGACACATAAATTATACAAGTTTAAAATTTAGAGTACTCACTTTAAATATAATTCAATCAAACTTCTCTAAGATTCTCTCCAGCAAAAAAAGCACAGCATGTATTTTTACAGCTATTTCTAATATACATTGCTATTAATAGGGAACACTACAAAAATAAATTGAGGGCATGCTGAGCTATAAGACAACATTTAGATGACAGAGAATTGATTTTCTATAAAGCTGAGGGATTTTACAAAAAAGTAAATCAAATCTTCAGGGAACAATTTGCAAATGAAATATGTGAAATAATTGGATGTCTCTAAGTCACATATCTATTTGATTTTCATAAACACATTTGCTTGTCAATACTTTAAGTGATCATTGCTCAGTCTTCTTGAAAACATCAAATGGGGTAAGACAATTATAGCAGCAACATCATTAGGGCTGGACCTCCTGGAAAGTTGGAGCTGAGAAAGTCTGCTTTTCCTGTTGGAGTTCACCTTACACATTCATGAAAAATTGATACAATTTATTCTGTCCACAGGGAGCCAATATGGGGCTGATTTGGGAGCCTTGCATTGCTGAACTGTGGTGGATGAGCCTTCCTGTGTGTCTCCAGGTTCAGAAGAATGGGACAACCACTTTCTGTCAACTCATCACACTCCTGCCAGGAGGACAAGATGCACAAGGTTATGGCATAAGCTGTACCAGGAGTACACCAAAAGCAGGGCTGGGTGGGAGCAATATTTTCCCTGCTCCCTCTTTCTCTGTTATTGGGAGTAAACCATAACAAGAAGAAGTATGCATTTTTGAAATGACCATTGCAACCAATATGGAACTGTGCTACAGAATATAATAAACTTTTTTGAAGTTCAATATGAATTAAGGAGTTTATCCATTTTGTTGTAAGAGGTGTTAAGATGCAGTTATCAGAAAAAAAATTCTCAGTCCTGTTTTTCAAAATAGATCCATGAAACAATTAATATTAATTTCAACCTTATATTGCAACTAGATTGGATCTATTATTTTCAACAGTATCACCACCTTGAAGAATTTGAGGCAGGAGACTGTGGAAGAGACACGGGTAAGAATTTCTTTAGTAATCAAAGCAATTTGCAGTACTCTAGTTGTCCCTAACAGAGAATATGAAAGTCATGAATTGCAGTTAGGTGATACATTTATTTATAATGTACCTTAGCCACTTCCTTCTTCTCTGCTCACTAATCCTTCTGCACCAGGAGTTATTCTAATTTTAATCCACCAGATTAAGCAGATAGGTAAGTGGTATGCAGGGTAGGTAAGAATGGATCCTTGTCTTCTGCAGATGTACTGTTCTGTGCCCAAACTTCTTCCAATATAAGGTACAGCATGAATGTGGATCAGCCCAACCTAACATTTAAAATAAAAAAATCACAACCATGAAGACAGTGTTTTGTTGCCCTGCAACTCTACGAATAGGACCTAAATCCCTTCAGAACACATGTTTTTTCAGTTTTTCACTTTGAGTCTCAGAAAACTGTGATAGAATGTCTATTAAAAGTCAGATACCTTAAAGCTTCTTTAGGTTCTTCTTAGTTGGCTTTCGCTGCTTCATGCAGTTGAGTTCGTGGTGAGAGAGGCATATAGCTTTGTAATGTAAGAGTTAGAAATGAACTGTTTCAAGCAGGTCTTTTTAAAAAAATATTATTAGAACACTTTTTCCAAGTTTCTAGTGCAACTCATGCATACACAACACGTTACCATATCTTCACCAACATGATTGTTACCTATCAACTAAGAAAGTCATGATACACCACTTTTGTTGTGTGAAAAGGAAACCAAAAATGGAAAAAAAAGAATGAAAAGTTCTAGACAAAAACTGTTCTATCTTACCATGTTCAAAAATGTGCCATTATATTCATTCAGAAAGCTTAACTTTCATACCTGACTCTTTCAACTGCTGAACTATGGAACCCCAAAAGGCAATGGTATTTATAGGATTTGTAACTTTAAAGAGATTGGAAATGTTTAAAAAAGAAACATTAGAAAATACCTCTTGCAACACTAGGCTATTGTTTTGCAAATTGGTTCAAAACATACTCAGAAGATAGCACTCTCATATGTCCTAGTCTTAGTCTTTGAATAGCTTGGTGCCTCTTCCATCTCCCTTATGGCCGCAAGCAAATCCAACATCAAAGCAGAGGAGAAGGAGTCATCTTGTAGTCAGCCTCTGTTTTGCATTAGCAACCGTAAATGCTGTTAATTGCTACTTAGCTACTCAATCCAGATTGTCAGGAACTTGGTGTGAAAAACTGAAAAATGTTTGAATTTGTGGTAGATATTGTTTTGCAATTCTACATTGGTTTCTAGGAAAAAAAAGTTGTAAAATCCTATAAAGGGAGCCCTTGGTCTCATAAATCTCACCAAAAAACAGGAGTAATTATGTTTTCTTTAAAAAGTCTTTCCATCCTCCTTTTTTTCTCATTGAAATATGTATCGCCAATATATTTAAGGAAAGAACAAGATGTGATTTAGGCTGTATGGAAGGCAAAGATTTACAGCAGATATCAGACAGAAAGGCTTTCCTTTCCAGAGCTCTAGCACTAAACTACTACCTACTCATGATCATTTTACAAAGTACATGCGTGCTGTTTGGGTAAGAATGTCAAGCGGATCTATCTATCTATCATCTATCTATCTATCTAAAATTCCACCTCAGTGCCTTGCTGATGAGTGAAGTCATGCCAGGGTTCAGTCTTATAATGCAGTAACTTTGGTGATAATGTGAGAACAGGAGTTCTCCAGTAAGAACAAAATGAACTGAAGAGAGAATAGGTGCTTAGGCAGCTGCTTGAGCAGCTTCGTAGCTATCTGCAGAACCATTAAAAGCATGGCCATGAGATTTGTCATCCTACATGTGTGCAATACATTTCTCACTGAAATACATGTTTGTTATCATGCTGCTTCCCACAAAACAGAGAACACTGCAACGTTGCACATCAGTTCCTCACCGGAGGAGAAACCTATGATAGCACTCAATGTAAATAATTTATTTGCATTATATACTCAATCTGAACAGAAATAGTTATGAAAGGCATCCAGGCAGTCTCTTTTTCCAGGAATTCTGACATAAGCCTGTCTATCCAATGCCAAGAAATGGCTTCCTACACCAAGAACTGACTGGAGAGGATGATGATAAAGACGCTTTCCTGTGGCCAAGTTTCCATAGGCAGAAGGCTAGGATTGTGTGTTTGTTCTTATATACGTAACTCCTGCACCAAAAAATCTCGTCCCCAATGTTTTGTTGGCACCAGCTGTGCTAGCAGCTAGACAGGGTGAGGATACAGGCTGGAGAAATGCCCTTAGGACCAGAGAATGGGCCTTGCTCTTCTAGAAGTAATTTGCACAAAGATGGATTTTATGACCGTGTACATTCAAATTCCAGCCATATTATTCCTAGGACAGCACAGGTACCACAAGGTGGATCCTGAGTAATTGGTCTGCCCAGATGGAGAAGAGACACTTAGAAATAGGTGGCTAGATGAAGGGATATCTAAGGTGAGATGGGAAAAAATGGAAGAAGAGAGAATTTGGAGGTAAATAGGGAGGAGAAACAAAACAGGAGCAGTAGCAATAATAATCCATTTGTGTTTTCCATCCTTCTTCAGTCTGTTTCCCTACAGCCACCAACCTTCCTCTGCCTTCCTACCTTGTACCAAAGCAAGACTGTTCAATTTGTCTTGTGACTGCAACCAAGAATTTTATTCACTGTTACCTTTGCACTATTTTATTGTTGGGTGCAACTTCAAGCCAGAGTCAGCAGCCCCACTGAGAGACAGATCTTAGTCTAGTGCCCTCAATGACCCTTCCTCCAGTGCACAGTCCAGCAATTTTCACCTTGGCTGGACAAGTTGGGTCATTTTGCTGCAGGAGGATAGAACACAGCTGAATTTCGGCAGACAGTTGCGTTTTGTACTTCTCAGCTTCTTCTGTCCTAACTCATGTGGAAATTTATTATGTTTGTCAAAACTCAAGTAAAAAGCACGTTTAAAAGCTTTTGCTTTCAAGTGATTTTCACTACAGTGACGTACAACACAATGAAGGACAAATTAGATGAATTTCCATGTCTAAGCATAATGTGTATGTTTCTTGTAGACCAGCTCCAACCAACTCAGGAACAATATGTTTGCTTTTCAGGTAAACATAGTATTTAGGTATGAAAAATAAATATATCGCATCCATACTACTAGTACAGTAGACATCATTATTGCTTTTCTGGTTATACTGTCATTCAGAGAAAAATATAACTCTGTATCACTAACCAGATCATAAGTTAAATTGGAAACCAAATGTTCATTACACTTTGTTATCATTCTGCAGTTGGATAGCCTTTGTGTTTCTGTAACCCATACTGTCTTACAGCTTCTAATAATTCATTTAGAGTCAAATTTCTTAATAAGTAATATACTGAGATGCAAATCTGTAGCTTTGCTTTGATTAAAAGTTCCAACTGTGCACTGGCAGAAACTTCCTGAAAAAAAAAAAAATCCATCTTTATATTCCACACTAGGTGCAGAAGAGTGGAAAATCAAATCACTAACAACAGTTTTATTAATTTTAATGTGATAAAGTCAAATCTATTATTCTAATTTGAAATCATTACAGTGATTCCTTCTGAATTCCCTCTGAATCTCCTTCTTCATAAAACTTCCTAGCAAATGTGCCAAGCTCTTTCATTAGCGCAAATTAGAGCAAATGCAAGGATTTGTACTTCAATAAATTTTCAAGGATGCATGAAATTGCATGGCCAATAATTGTAGCTAGCTCAGTTATTTCAGCAATTATACTGTGTGCAGAGGAAATTAAAGTAAACCATTGCAAACTCTGAACTTGACAGTTTTCCACCAACAAAGCAGAATCCTGCTATTCTCAAATGAAGGCCCTCAAGAGAAAAACCTTGGTAATTTTTCTTTCTTTCTTTTTTTTTTTTTTCTTTTTTTTTTTTGGTGATCTAGACCTCATACACCACGCTGGGGCACAAGCTTACCTCTGGCTCAGATTTCCATGAGGCATCACTTCTTATCTCTATAAAACCATGAGTCATTGAGGGACTTTTAGAGGTTCTACAATAGTTTTCAGAAAGTTGGAATTTCTATGGCCTCAGGCAGTATATTTTTATTCTTTTCTCCCAAGTTTTTGAGCAGAGTGTTGTTCTTCACTCTGCATCATTGCTGGCTGTGTACTGCTGATACAAACTGTTAAACAGCTGCTGTGTTCCACTAGAGAGCTTTTCTTTTATTGCAATGTCTGAAACACAAATCCTTACAATTAACAAACAAATCTGAATAACAAGGAATCAACAGATGAAAACACCCAAATTAGCCAGAGAAATAAGTGCAAGCAGGGACTGCAAACCCACTGTATAAAGGGAACTAAACCTGCTCATTCATCACCTGGCAGGCTCAGGCTCAGGTCAGAGAAGTTCCCATGTGCAAAATGCTGGTTCAGTGGCAGAGCCCAGATTTGTCAGACATATTTCTTGCAGCACCCACGATTCTGCTCTGTGTCCCAAAACAGCCAGTGAGTCCACCATCTGCCTGCATGCTAACCTGTCAGCCAGGCAGAGCAATTCAGGTGGGCAATGAGTGATATGTGTGTCCTCATGTCTCTGGATTGGTGGAAGTGTTCCCTGTAGCTGTAGACACAGACTCAAATGCAATCTGGAACAGTCTTAAAGGACTCTAATTATTCTACTTGCCTGCAGCTCAAGTCAGGGACACGGTATGTAGGCACTGATAATGAACCAGTTAGCTGAATCTCTGATACAAACCAGCCCTTAGAGTTGCAGAAAAAAAGCAGTATCAGAGAGAAGAAAAAGTAAATCTGAAAAAAAAAAAGGTACCCAACAAATATAGTGTGGAAATTGTCAGGGAAGCATCACTTCATCCCAAAATACTCCCTGAAATTGAAACAAGAGTTACCTTAACATGGGCTTCAGCCTACCTAATTACCTTATCCTCAATTGCCTGACAGAACTGCAAACTTCAGACGATACTACATATCCTCAGTGATCTCAGTGATCTTCAGATGTTCAGGGAGAGAATAAAATCAGAGGCCATGGTGTAAGGAGCATGTACAGCTGACCTAGACAAGGAGGCTGAAAGTATGCAGGAAGGTTTGCTGGGGACAGGCTTGGTGAGGCCAGCAATGAGAAGACGGGGTCAGTAGGGCTGGAGGAGTGAAAAAGGCAAAAGATGAAGGTAAGTGATGTGAGAAGAGTAGTTACATGCTGGTCTACGGGGTTTATCAAGTGTGCTAGACAGCTCCATTTTCCAAAATATCCAGCCTTTCCTTTTCTAGGACAGTAACTGTCCACATCGTTAGGGACAGGGAAAATTAAGTTTGACATTAAGTTAAGCATTGTTTGTTGTTGTGGTGGATTAACCTTGGCTGAGCACCAGGTGCCCACCAATCTGCTCTATCACCCCCCTCTTTTCTCCCTCTCCTTAGGTATGGCAAAGGGAGAAGAAATATAAAATGGAAAAAAAACCCTTGTGGTTAAAAAACAAAAACAGTTTAATGAAAAAAAAACAACGCCAAGAAAGGCCATGTGCGGAAGTGAAAAAAACAAAGACTTACTCTCTACTTCTCATCAGCAGGCCATGTCTGGCCCCTTGCCAGGAAGCAGGGCTCTAAGATGCATAGGGTTGCTCTGGAGGACACGGTATTTCCCACCCCCCCCCCCAATATGATGAGCCGACATCATATGGTATGGAATATCCCTTTGGTCAGTTCAGGTCAGCCAGTGTCCTGGCTGTGTCTCCTCACAAGATCTTGCCCACCCCATCCCACTG
>JAVSBS010020431.1:26286-37516 GCA_033124195.1 Coracias cyanogaster | reverse complement strand
TGGCACCATTGCAGGTGAGGTTGGCCGGGGCTCTGAGCAACCTGCTCTAGGTGCAGATGTCCCTGCTCCCTGCAGGGAGGTTGGACTGGATGACCTTGAAAAGGTCCCTTACAACCCAAAATGATTCCAACCCTGTGATTCTATGATCTTAGCCGGCAGTTTAAATCTCTCCATAGCAAGCCAAGTCCTAATGCTTCACATTGATTCTATGATTCTATATTTGGAAACGTTAAAAAGTAAAGAGACTTTGACCCTGCACTGTCGTTTCCCACATCAGCTGATCTACCTTTGACAGAGCACCCAGTTGTCCTGACATCAAATGGATTTCCCCCCGTATTTCTAGTTGTTTTCTGGGATTTTAACCATCATTCCCTATTATACAAACACCAACGCTGTGCTTGACGCGTTCTGAGAGAGGGGTCGAGTCAAACCCTGGCTTCAGCAAGTAGCAGCTTAAAAAGAGAATAAGTCACCGTGTCTTGCCCAGGGCTGGTGACAGGGTTGATTACATGCAAAGCACTTCTTCATGCTGTAGTTCTGGTGTTGGGTAAGGAGCTACCTTCTTAATAAATTGGTTTATGGATTTAGAAAAGCTCTCTCGGAAAGCGATCCTGATTCTTCTCCGTGTCCTGCACCCACACGCTGCAGTGACTAACAGTTTCTAATCCATAACAACACCTTCCTGGAGGAAAATGGAAATGGTTGGCCCTTCATACTGTGCTGCTCTTTTCTTGTGGTTCTTCTGGATCTACCAACAAGCAATGCGATTTAACCTGCCGCGCGTTGCTCCCCGGAGAGAATTGGCTGAAATCTGCTGCCTGGATAAATGCTCCATTTGCATGGAAAATAATGCAAATCAGTTGCTGAGTTTTTGCCTTCCTTAATTGCGAAGCTGATTGCTGTTCTGTGTAAACAAGCTGATGGTGTTTTGTTTGCTGACAGAAAAAAAAATAAGAATCGGGACGGTTTATATTTGGCAGTGCGTGTTTTCTGTGGGTGGCTTATGGCCTAATCCTGATGGAGACATTTGGTTTCTATTGTATGCTTGAAAATAACGAGTTTTAAGGAAAAAAACCCCAAATCTTTTCGTTGTGAAGTGTTTGATTCAGCTCTGATCCCCTGGTTCTTCTTCTGCCATATTAATATAACCTGAAGAGGCAAATGAAAGCGGATTAATTGCATCTCAGCATCCAGCAGCTTTGAGTCTGTTTTCAAAAGCTTTCTGTTGCTACTTACATTGCTAAAAGCTGTAAAATGCTAAATTCCATTTGTTTCACCTTTCAATATAGAAGTGTAAATACTTATAAAAGGGGGAGTAAAGGAGACTTTGACATGTTAGGTTTTTCTGTGTCAAGCCTTGCACCCCGAGAAAGGCCAGACGCTGCCTATCTTTATACATGGCAGCATCCAGGGACTCTATCCTTCTGTCGACCCCAAAGCAAAAGAATAATGCTCAGATTTGGGGCTTGAGGGAGAAAAATACCTAAAACGGGTTGGAGGCATGTGCTGTGCCATATAAAGTACTGGCCTTTCCCAGGTGATGTCTGCTTCTCCGGAATCATTTCCCAGCCTTCCCTCGGTTGTTCTCGCAGTGCGGCTCACGGTGCTTTGCTGTACTGCCCCTAACAAGGCTTTTCAGAGTATCTTTGGAGGTGTCTGCCACGTACCAGGGCGTTGTGCAATAAGAAACGTCCTCATTTTCCCTGCAGCCTTTGTGTATGTCTGAGAAGGTGTAAATTCACGAGGTTACCATCTCCCAGTTCTCCCAGTCACGCGCAGGGGTGGTAACTGGGCATCCCTCTACTTATGTGCTTCGGGAGCGGATCTGAAGAGAAACACCTCTGCAGTAGTTTTATAAAGAACCGAGTTTTTCCCTCACTCTTTGACAGCATTTGTCCTGCTGAGTTTCGTGTGAAGGGTATTTGTCTCCTAAACCCCAAGAACACCAAACTCACATCTAGTAAATCTCTGGAAAAAAAACCTTTTCCAGATATTCAGCTCTCATGGAAGTGACATCAGGACTAATCCCTCTCTCTTTTCACCCCCGTGACCCAGCAAGCTCTCTGTCATACTCCATTTTCATTCACATTTATCCAGCGATCCCCCAGGTGACAGCAGTGGCCTGCGCAGGTACCTGAGCTCCCTCAACACCACCCCACGCCCTGTCCCCACATGAAGCTGCACCCCAGATTTGTTGGTCCTTTAAGCTTGCATCAGTGAGGCTATGGGAGAGAGGAATTCAAGCTCAAGTACACGCAGCGGGGCTGCAGCAGCTCAGGCTGTAGTAGTTTATCAGCTGCTAATTCTGTAGGGCTGCTAATCTGCTCTTTCCGCACAGCTAATCAAGCCACGCTGCAGCTCTTGAGCGGGTTCTGATGGTGACTGCTCATTTCCAAGCTCACTCTCGCTCTGAAAGCGAGCATTTGATTTCTGGCAGTTCATGCAGGTGAGGTACCAGGGAAGGTTATTCTTTCACCCTTCAAGATGCTATCGTCTTATGTGGCTAGACAAGCTGTAGCAATAATGTGATTTGGGGGCAAAAAAGAAATCCGTCTTTTCTTAGGACAGACCCTTAAATTGGATCAGCCTCTTAAATTGGATCAGCTTCTCGGATTTTCAGTGATCCGGAGGACGTTGGCTTAGCCTCGTGACTCCTTTTCATTCCATAACAGCTTGTGGTATTTTAGTGATAGGGAACTATGGGGAGCTACATAAGCCTTGTCATTCTGGGCTGAAAAATATTTTCACAAGAAATGACTCCTGCCAAAGAACTGGTTCTCTGAAGTCGCAGACTTTGGCCTCAAAGTGTTGTGGAATGCCCTGAGCTCTAAATGCAGGAGGAAAAACATAGTTGCAGGCAGAGTTCTCGTTTGATTATATCAGTGGGGACACCGAATAATATAAATAAGTGAATTTCAAGAACAGACTGTATTTAGCTCTAATGAAAGGAAGATCTCAGAATTGGCCAAATTAAGGAAATACTATATTTGCTCTCTGTATAACCACAGACAAACTAGGCCATTTGGAAGTGGAATTGTTTCCTGGAGATACATAAAGAGATAGTGTTATTTTACCATAGAAAGTTTTAGATGAGCCGAATGCCCAAATTCAGGGCCCCAGTGCTGCTCTTCAGTCTGTGATGGCTTCCTCTGCTAGGCAAGATCTGCCTTTCAGTGACTGTCCTTATATAGCTCCCAGAAGGACTACGCTTAATGCGAGGGAAAACTTGTAGGAACCTCTGGAAGACGTTACACCTACAGCTGATTTTGCTCCTGATGTCTCAAACAAGAGAGACCCTCAACCATGGGGTGGTTTAATAGGAAAAAAGACAAATATGAGGTAAACCAAATGAGCTCCGGTAGTTGTACTGGTGCTGCCACTGTGACCAGTCATTGGTACCCTCTGCACTGAGCGGTTTTGTGCCAATAAGAGACTCTGGGGGCTTTGGGTACCCAGTCTCGGGCCATTGTTATGGGTGTTATTTGTCCCATTTGCGTGAAGCAAAGAGGTAAAGGTAAGCCTTAAAAATATGTGGGCTAATGTGATCAGAGGATATCACTACGCAATACCTACTTCAGTTGAAAATTTCATTAAAATATCATAATCCCTTCATAAAAGGGACGATGCCTTTGCAGTAGAAGTTCACGCTACGTACAACAAAGGCTGTTGCAAGAAGGTCTCTCTCTTAAGGTCAGAGGAGAGAATTCATCTCTCCACATATGATGTTTGCCACACCAGATATGTGTCCAGACTCTCCTTATAGGATCTTTTCTACAAGTTTTTTACACGTATTGTATAAGGTTGATGTATATGGTGTCTCCATATAAGGGAAAAATAGGTTCTTCTCTGAGACACAATTCATCTCACCCTGCCTGGGCTATTTCCAGATGTCTAGGAAGAGACAAAATGTGCCCTTCAAGTACTCGTTTCTCTTAGTTGTAGGGAGAAGTTGGAAAACTAGCCTTCAGATATTTATGTCTACTCTGTAGATATCCAGAGTTAATGTGATTACTGTGGACTGGGTACTCTTCAGGGATGCCAACAGCTAATCCGTCTGTCCAGCTCTTTACCTATTTACAAATACAGAACATTCCTGCTGCAGATTTTCTTTCATGTAAATTAATAATTTCAATCAACCGTTACAGTCTTAGAACAAAAAAAATGTAGGGAACTTTCATTATTTATGCACGGCTGTAGTGTCAGCCAGAAATATGTTAGAAAAAGACAAAGGAGGCAATTTAAAATTTGGGACAAATCCGAGGAATTCAGTAAGAAAATCCTATGTGGGACTCCTGAGTCTAATTACTTTGCTTGTAAAGTAAATTCCTCAAATTTATGGCACCCTGTGCAAGTGTTAATCATTCTGCTGTTTTCCAGCAGGCTGACAGAACACGCACTAAAAGCCATCCAGCTTTTGGAATATATGCGGTGTCTCCTGCCCTGCTCCTCCCTGGCTTTCCATGCTGTTTCTTCAAAATTAGAAAGTCTCTGAGCTGAGGATTGAGATTTTTCACATCTGGGTCACATCTCCTGCCTTCCTTTGGTTTATGATTGCTGAGCGCACCAACAGTCCTCCAGGGACTTGGTGGATATATTTTGTCCAAGTCTTCATTTTAAGGTGAGGAAACCAAGGTTTTTGGAGGAAATGTGCTATCACTGGCTCTGAAACTTTCCAGTGTTAGGTTCTAAACCAAGACTTTTACCAAATATCAGTTGGTTTAGCAAATGTTGGTTCCCCTTCCTGTCTGTGGTGGGACTGTTTCAGCTGAAGTGATGCCTGCTTCATTTCACCGCTTCATGGGTGATCGTCTAGGTGTTATTGCTGACAACTGCAGATAAACAGGGTTGCCTTCCGAGGCCCTCACAGAGCAATTAGGTGCTGAGTGCTGAGAACTTCAGTTTAAGGGCAACTCCTGTCTTGTAGGATAACAGAACTGTTAGCGTGGAAGGGTAGGTCCATGAATGGTCCGTGCTGTACACACCTGACTGACCTGGCCTGAAGTGAGAGGAGGAATGAGGCCCTAGTGCCCACACACATTAGGCACAGACTGACGAAGTCCAGCACGGGTTTTTCAGCTCAGAACGGAGGACAGAAATGGTAAATGAGTGGTCTGCAAATAAACTGGGCTAAAGTGTCCAACTTCCAACTAAGAGTCCAACTTCTTGCACTAGGATGTACAAAACCATTGTGGGGAACCTTGAGGATGGAAGGCCAGGATCTAAAACTCAGTCTCTTTGAAGTCTGGAAGCACGCAGGCTCACGCTGTTTGTAAGCAGGAACATCTTGGACTGCTTACCAGTAGGTGTCATTGCAGGTTTGCAGACAGTGGGAATTAACTGGGGCCCCAGCACTTGTGATTTGCACCCATGGCCATGCTCCTTGGATAGGTGTGTGCTGAAGGAGCTCTCTGCATCATCCCAGATTCCAGCTGCAGCTTCAGGGTGGTGCAGAAGAAAATCCTGGTTTATTCCTCATCCATCATTTTGCATTGGATTTTTCTCTGTTTAGGATCCATCATCCTCATGCCAACCATTTCTTTTTAGCCATAATGGCTAGCTCCTCTTTTCCGTGTATTTTAAACCCTTGGAGTCAGTCTGCCCAGGAGGGAAAACTTTAATATAGAAGTGCAGAACGCTGTGGGGATGAATGCGGTGCAACAGTTCAACATGAAAGATTAGGACATGCCCTTCTCCTACTTACTTTAGGACTTGGTCCTCCCAAGAAAGTCTCTCAAGTCTCGTGCTCCTGACCTGCACAATGTGTGGTTGGCCTGCCTTGAGATCGTTGAGTGAAAAGTGCTGATAACCAATTTCTTCAGTAATTCCTGCTCGGTGTTGCTCTGTTCACCACACTTAGCTAAGAATTTTTTCTTTGCTGCTTTAATGGGTGTGTAGCGAGGAACTTGGTCTCTTCTCAGATACTTTCTGCAAGCCCAAATAGGGCACCTTTGTGAGGGCTGCCTCTACAATGAAAATACAATTTCACCAAGATTCCCAAGTCACCACTGACTGAGGAACTCTCAGATTTCAAAGAAGTCCAGACATGTTTGACTGTCTAGAGACCTGATCTTGAAAAATGACCTTTTTATTGTCTTTGGGTGGATCAATTTTCTGATTCCATTCCCAGGTGACTGCAGGAATGTTTGCGTCAGCACAATGTAGAGAGGCAGCCTGGGGGGCAAGAAGAAGCTGGAGGCTCCAACGAGGGCACAACTGTGTATGTAGCCCTACCAAACATCCAACCCCGTCTGAGCTAATGTTCCCTTGCGCAATGCCACGTGGACATAAAAACACATTTCTAGCCTGCTCCAGGATCTTTGGAGGTCAGCGAATTAAAAATATAACCACAGGTTGAGCCTCCTCTGATATGACAAGTTTCCTACCCTCAATAGTTCCTCTGCCCGCCCCTGTCCTGTTATGTTGTGACTGTGGGTGACCAGGGCTGTGCGCGGCACTCGGGAAGGTCTCAGCAGCCATGTACAGTGCCGCTCATAAACCCAGCCTTCCCCGTCATTATTGTGCCTGACACCTCCTCAGATCACATTTCCTGTTCCATAGCTGCAACACATTGATATTCATACCTGCTCCGTAATATAATTTGGCCTTTCTCTTCCTGTGTTGTTTCTGCGTGATTAAAGGATAAATTCTTGTTCTCGGTCCCTAGGCATTTGTTCTTGCATCCTATTACTCTGACTCAATTCCCCAGAGGAATTCCATTCTTCCTGTAGCGCGCTCTGGTCCTCCTGTAGATTGATGGTGTCTCCCAGCTTTACATCGTCAGCAAGTTTTCTGACAGTTTGTGTCGGGGTCGTTCATAAAAATATTTAACAAGGTTGCTTCCGAGTCTGATTTGTCAGAATCTAGTATTTCGCCCATACCAGTCCAATCCTTTTTGGTCCATTCTATCATCATCTCTCTTTTAACTAGTTTTCTTTTTATATTTATATTTTCCTACAGCAAAATCCTTATACCACGCCTTTTTTTCCTGTGGTTTAACTACCAATTTCCTAGCTGATATTTTGCCAAATTCTACACCGATGTCCCCATAGCCTAGATTGATTAGATGTCCATGGACATCCAGTGGACAGCCATCCTCTTTCATTAAATCCTCAAACGCTTATTTGGATGCCTGAGTTCGGGCACATAGTTTGGGACTTCAGTCGTGGAAAATGATAGAATGGTTCAGGTTGGAAGGAACCTCAAAGATCATCTAGTTCCAATGCCCCTGCCATGAGCAGAAACACTTCCAACTAGACCAGGTTGCTCAAAGTCCCGTCCATCCTGGTCTTGAACACCTCCAGTGATGGAGCATCCCCAACTTCCCTGGGCAACCTGTGCCCTCAGAGTGAAGAACTTTCTCCCCACATCTAAATGTTGGTATAAAGCATAGCCCTCCACGTAGCCCTTCTGTCACTTGAAAGTGGTACAACATAAAACTGAGTTTTCAATGACACATTGTAGACACTCCGTAGAGAGGAAGTTAAAGAAGTTGAAGTGACCTGGGAACCCCAGCTATAGTGCTAGACAATGTTCAAGCTGCTTTTCCCTGCTTCTTAGAATTGAAATTCAAGTGTCTCCCTTAGAAGTGAATAGAATTTCAAGGCACAACAGTTATTCAACAAGTTGATCCTCTGAAATGGAATGAAAAATCTCACACATACAGAAGTACTAGTAACAGAAAAAAAAACAACTTTACAGTGGCAGGTCTCTTCTTTTTGCTCTAAATATGCTGGTACTAAATTAATGTCTTGTTTTTAAAATTTTTGAGCTTCATAAAACTCCCATAATAGACCCACTCCTTAGAGTTCATTTTGTTTCCTTCTTCTTGTTTTATGTGTCTATTGGGGCATCTGGACTTACTGGACCATTGAAAGGTAAATCAGGTAACGATAGTCAGAAGAGCACTCAAAGATCTTGATGCTTATGTAGCCGCCATCATCATGAGAAACAACAGTAGAGCACAGGGAGGGAAACACTCTAAAGAAGGAACATAGCCATCAAACCAGATTTAAATAGTATGACCTAAATTTTCCATGACTGGTTTCCTCAGTATCTCTTTAATTGCTTTTATGCCCTGCTAAATAACTGGACAGAGAGTCCTGTTTATTTTTATGTGATAGCTCTTGCTGAGACCTGGATTTCTGGGCGTGCACCGCGGTGGCATTGATGTTAGAATAAATGAACATGCTTTGGTGAGCTTCGATGTTTACAGAACGCTGTGTCTGTCACATCTCCAATTCACAGTGTGGTAAGTGTGCAGCAATTGTGAAGGCTGCTCATACCATAGAGCATTTATTAAAGGCTGCTTGAACTTTAAAGGCAGGGAGATGACACTGCTGATGAATTTAGGCTTTGTTTTGCCCACTGAATTCTTGTGGTGTGATTGTTTGCTCTTTTTTTTCATGCTATTCAAAAGCAGTGGGGAGGTAATTCTTTTTCTGTGTATTTCTCCAGTGATGTTGAGCAGCGCTGCCTGATTAGATGGGTTGTGCTTTGTTAATTATGGCCACTTAGAAAAAAAAAGCTCACTGCATTGTTTCAGTGCCGAGTGGGTGAGCGCACGAGTGTTTCCAGAACAAATACCCAGCTGTATAACTCTAAGGGCTTGTCCACATCACACAATAGAGCGTGGGGCAGCGAGTCCTCGGTTAATGCCGACCAAACCAGCTCCAAAACTGGAAGCAGCAGGGCTGCGTTAGCACAGCGCTACGTTTTTTGCATTTAAGCAGGGATTATTAGCTAGAATGCGGCTTTGTGCTAACAGACCTGTGCTGCTTTGGGGTCTGGGTCTAGCATGGCTGCAGAGGCGATTCCTCTGCGATCTGGGTGTACCAGCATGGCTGGTAGGTAGCTCACAACCTTCTGTACCGTGCTAGAAGGTACCGGTGCATCTATAAATAATCTGTTTGGTTGTGGCTGTACCATCATATTGGGTTTATGATAGTCCAGCAGCCTACAGGTGGACCAGGACTCCCCCGTGCATCGTAGCAGCCTGATGCTGCACGGTGGGGTGATTGATATCCCAGAGACATCCATCCCAGTCACCAAGAGTTCTTGTGCCCGGGGTGGATCTCACTGGGCTATTCCTGGAGAGCGAATGCAAAATATGCGTGAGGAGTTCAAAGCCAATCAGAGGGCCACTAAACGTACAGAGCTTTTGTTTACAAAACTTTTTCTGTGTAACTTAGTGGAGACAACCAGCAGACACAAAGGCTGCCTCTGCCAAGCTTTCGCTGCAGTTGCAGAGGTAACGTGGGCTGTGGAAAGATGGCTGCCCTGCTTTGTCTGCATACATGAAACTACCTTCTGAGCCTCAGAAAAACCTTTTGCTGTCAGTGATTTTTAGGCTGGGCTGAATCCTCAGCTTACAAAACCTTACAGCTGGATTTCTTTTGCTCCGCAAGACTCTCATGATGCTATGGCAATTTACACCACTTGAAAATGTGGCTTAGGCACATATTAAAAAAAAAATCCTGGCTGCTTGATGCGGAGCCTGCACAGAGCATTTGCAACAGGAAACCCCGTGTCAAAACAGTTACGTTCCAGATCTGTCCCCGGGAGAATATTCACGAGGTGAAGAGGAGGCAGCCTGCCAAGCCTGACCTTGTTTTAATTCAGCTCCCTGAGAGACATCAATCTGGGTTTCTCCTTCTGGGATTCACTTGCCTTAGAAACAGTCATTCATTCCTCGGTTTACCCCAAAACTACAGAGCTCTTGTAGGCTTTGTTTCTAGTCAGAGAGCAAAGATTAATCCCCACTTCCTGCTCTATTAATAACAAACCTTCAGCTCTTCTCCACGCAAGGGAGCAGCACTAGGATATTGAAAGCAGTGTGACACCTGGCTTACACAGGAGGTTTAATCAATAGATCTCAAAACATGTTACAAAGGAAGGAAGTACCATTTTAATTTTATTGGAACTGAAGCATAGGCGTGGGACAACCTGAGCAACACCCCACGGTGTTCTCAGTCCCTTAGATTACATTATGTTAAGCACCAAGAGGAAAACGTGCCCAGGAGACAGGGAGTGTGAAGATACGGGACTAGAGGAACTGGTAGTGTCCCACAAAGAACGTTCCAAAATACACATAGTAGCATGAAAAGAGAGACTTAAATTAGGATCTTTGAGTTCCGTTTGAAGGCTGAAACTGCATGCTGAAAACTGCCGGGTCCGACCTCAGGGAGCTTTCATGTGGTCCATCTTAGAAAGAAAATGTTTGGAGCTGCGGGCAGGAGTCTGACCTTTTCCTAAATCATAAGAAATTGTTTCCCTGTAGAACTCCTAAAAAGAGTTCTGGAGTCCTCCTCCTTGGAGAAGCCTGCATCTTGATCCTGAAAGCACTAGAACCCATGTTTGCCTGATAGCCTGAAGCTAGGGTTGGTAGCTATCAGCCCCCCGAAACGTTCGCTGACTGCCTTTTTGGGCCGTATCGCTCACCACTCAAAACCTACTGTTAGCGGCTCTGTTATTTCAATCTTGCTGAATCCTGGTGACATCCTGGCCTGAGGATTTCCTGCCATGAAAGGAGTTTGTTTTTTTCATGCAGCTTAGGAGTGGTGTTGAGCAAGAGGATTTGTCAGCTGATTCCCTTCAGACATTTGTTATCATTTGGTGGGAAGATGCAGAATTTACTCTTCTCAGCCGTAGGCTCGTCTACCAAATCTCTTTGAGTTACTGACTCATTTGGGGAGGGGGATGTCCTTATCTTTGCTACTTAGGAGGAGTGTATTGTAGGGTTTATGGCATTGGTGTGTAAGCACTTAGTTAGAGGACACCAGGGGCTGCAGAGATGACCATGGAGTGCCATGTGCCTGTCACCAGCAGCTCCAACACCCATGCAAAACCCCATTGCATGCCAAAGCATCGGCCCACCAAAGGAGCACGTGGTACCCTTGCTTAGAGGTGTTTATGAAAGAGAAGCAAGGAATTGGGGGGGACTGAGTGTAACCTGGGGTGAAAATAGGAAGGTTGAGACTGCTGGACGATAAGTTAACCATGAGGCAGCAACGTGCCCTTGTGGCCAAGAAGGCCAGTGGTGTCCTGGGGCGCATTAAGAAAAGTGTGGCCAGCAGGTCAAGGGAGGTTCTCCTTCCCCTTTACTCTGCCCTGGTGAGGCCACCTCTGGAGTATTGGGTCCAGTGCAGGGCTCCCCTGTTCAAGAGAGACAAGGAACTACTGGAGAGAGTCCAGTGGAGGCTACAAAGATGCTGAGGGGCCTGGAGCATCTCTG